>VYZQ01028430.1:6415-17999 GCA_013400655.1 Mystacornis crossleyi
AATTATTCAGGTGCTCAGTCAGCCCAGTGTAAAAAGAAAGCCTTGCTTCTGTGGACAGTCCCATATTTCAGTCTAGGCTCATTGCCTCTTTCATAGGCCACCATCAAGAAGATCCTGGTTTCATCTCCTCACACTGTCCCTTCAGATATTTGCACACATTGAAGAGATCACCCTGGGTTTTCCCCTGCTCCAAGCTGAACAGTCCTGTTTCTCTAAGTCTTTCCTAACAGGAGAGTTTCTCCAGCCCATAAATCATCTTTGTGGCCTTTTTTGCACTCTCTCTAATATGTCCGTATCTCTCTGATACTGAGGAACCACAAAGTGAACACAATTCTAGTATATAACAGTCATGTGGCCCCACCAGTTCTCAATAAAAAGGAAAATCATGTCTTTATCTGCTGACAATCCTTCTCCCATCCTAAGAAGCTGTTGGTCATCTTGGATGCAAGTTCATAGTGGCAGCTCATGTTTAACTCAGATGCCTCTGTAATCTTCTCTTCAAACCCATTTCCCAGATGGATGAGCCCACTCTGACCTTATTCCTTTCCAAGTGCCAGTTTCAGCATTTTATTAACTTCATTAGGTTGGTGTCAGCCTATTTCTCCAGGTTGTTGAGGTCCCTCTTCATGACAGCACAAACCTCTGTCATATCAGTTACCCCTGCCAGTTCTGTGGCAAGTACAAAACTGCTGAGGCTACACTCTCCCCCATTCTCCACATAATTAAAAAGGATACTGAACAAGGTCAGACAGGATTGACCCCTAGTATATATCACTAGTTACCAGTTTCCAAGCAGATTTTGTTTCTCTCACCACCAAGCTCTGGTCTTGTCTCTTCAGCTGGTTTTCAAATGATCTCACTGTCCACCTCCAAAACTTATCAACTCGTCTCTACAGATGTCATGGGAGAGTGTGACTGGTACTCCTGCTTCTGACCCCTGGTATTAATGTCACTATTGTTCTGCAAAGAATTCCTGAGAGGAACTGTCTCTTTAATGTCAGGTGAAATAGACTGTCGAAAGACATAGTGAAATCTATGTAGACAGTATCCACTGATCTCTCCTCATCTACCAAACCTGTCCTTTCAACATAAGTTATCAAGCTAGTAAAGCATGACTCCCTCTTTGTAAATTCATACTGACTGCTCCTGGTAATTTTCTTCTTGGTCAATTACCTGGAAATGTTTTCTCAGGATTAGATGATCCATCACCTTTCCATGGATGAAGGTGAGGCCTGTGGTTCTCTGGGTCCTTCTTCTTGTCTTTCTTGAAGATAGAAGTGACATTTATTTCCTGAAGTCCTCTCTCTCATAGTCACCACAATCTTTTGAAGATAATCAAGAAAGGATTTGCAATGACATCAGGCCTGACTAATGGGCACAACTCATCAAGGTCCATGGACTTATGTACGTACAAGCATTTTAAGGTTTCCTTAGCCTGATTCTCTTTCACCATTTATATGATTTTCCTGTTTCAGATGTTGTCCCTGGTTTTAGATACCTGGGAGTTTTAAAGACCGACGTTGCTTTTAAAGATGACAGCAAGAAGAAGCATTCAGTACCCTCAGCCTGTTCCATGTCCTTTTACAGCAAGGTTCCCATCACATTCAGCAGTGGGACCATATTTTTCCTAATTTTCCTTTACCTGTTGATGTATTTATAAATACCATTTTTTCACCTTTGACATCAGAATCTATTTCATCACACTCTCTTTCTGGGCTTTGATTTTCCTACCTGCATGTCTCCATGCTTAAACAGTGCCTTTGTATTCCTACCAGGTTACCTGTCCCTGTTTCCATCCTTTATATATTCCCTTTTTATATCTGGGTTTTGCAGGAACAACTTATTCCCACATGCAGGCTCCCAGTTATTCTGCCTGTCTTCCTGCTTGTTGGGATAGAGTGCTCTGAGCTTGCAAGATGTGAGTCCTGAACATCAACCATTTCTCTTGGGGCTTTCTTCCAACCAAGACTTTATGTAATGGGATTATTACAAGATGAGCCTTGAAGCCCAAGCCAATTCCTGCTCCCTTGAAGTCAGGGTTGTAACTTTCTTTTTGGTCTGCTCCTTCCTCTCAGGGTCCTGAACTCCACCATCTCACAGGAATGGTAATCAAGGCTGCTTTTGACTTTCACATTCCTAGCATCCTTCCTTGTGTGTGAGTATGAAGTCCAGCAAAGCACCTCTGCACTCTGGTTCCTTTCTCACTTGAGTCAGAGTCAGGAAGCTGCAACTTCAGGAATGTCCTGTATGACTTTTGTCATGCTGTGCTGTCCCTGTTCCAGCAAATACTGGTGTGATTGAGGTCCACCATGAGGACCAGCACCTGTAATTGTGAGGCTTCTTCCAGCGCTCTGTGGAAGGTCTCACCTTGTTCTTCTTGGTCAGGTCTTCTTGGACACCCACTTTTACACTATTACCCAAAAGCTATCTGTTTGTTCATCATCCATCCCCAGGAAAAACTCCATGGATTTCAGCTGCTCTCTTAAATAAAGGGCAGCTCCTCCTCCTCAACTTCGTTCTCTGTCCTTCCTAAAAAATAACCCCAATAACTCAGCTAAAGTACTCCAATCATGTAAGCTGTTCCACTGCATCAACCTGATTCCAGCTAGATCAAAGTTCTGCAGCTCAACACAGATACCTAATTCACCATGTTTCTTCCCTGTGCTACACCCTTTGGTATACTGGCACTTTAGACAGGCACCACTGCTGAATTCCCAGAAGATGCTTAGGAGGAGGAAAAATATATTGTGGTATTTCATACAGCATTTTAAAAGTGAGTCATGACATAAACAAGAAGTTAAGGAAAATCTTCCCAAAGTTCTTTTGAAATAAACAGAATTTTAACTGAATAGACATCTAACCTGAGGACAGATAATCATTTCACAGATGACTTCCAAATTTCCAAATCACTTCACAATTTTTTACTCTATTCATATTTCAGTTTTGGAAAGAACAGAAATTCTGTGAACAGAAAAGAACTAGCTTTTACCACAAGATTTCAAATATTTACTGACCTAAGTCAACATATTAGTAGTGAGACCAATTTACAGAGGAGTTTGCTACACATTTTTTTAATAAACGTTGATTCCAACTTTTCTGTTTCCCATGAGTCACACAGCAGAGTTATTTATATAACAGAGATTATATTCCTAATTTATTTTGTCTCCTGAAAACTTTATGAGTAAAACATACATTAGTTACTCATTATACAGGAGCACTTTAGACTAAACACTAGATACAAGCTGCATGAGGAAAATATCTACTTTGGCCAGAAGAGTTAGCTTACAGAGTAAAGGTCAAAGCCTTATAAGCAGCAGAAGGAAAAATTTCTGTCTGCTTGGATCTTGGAGGTCAGAACAACACTTGTCAACATTTCTTGGAATTTTTGCAAAGTAAGCTGTGAGCATTCACTGAAAGAAATAAGACACTCCTGTCTCATATTTTGAGTACTGAACTGGAAGCATAGCTGAAGGGAGAGAGAAATTAACTTTAATCTATTTTTGTCACATGTAAATAGTCCCATGAAACAATAAATGAGAAGTCAGGGTTCTGTACAAGTCAGTTTCACAAGGAAACACATTGGGGCAACATTATTTTGAACAAATTTTTATGCTCAGCAAAAAGTACTTAAACAGATAGAAGGCTCTCCTATAACTGGCTATTTATTTTCCTGTTATCTTGTTAGACTAAATAGTTCAGAAACTTTCTAGACTTTAACAAGCAAGTAGCAGAATGATTAAGACTCAGGAGCTGATGACAATGAACTGTGTGGTCACATGAACTTATCAGAAGGAGAGCCATCTTGAAAGAAAGCCCAGACAGGTTGAAAGAGAGTGCTATCAAGAACTGTGCAAAGTTCAAATTTCTAATTTAACAAAGCCAAATGCAAGGTCCCGAAAAGACATTACCAGAGAACCCAGTCCAGACTAGAAAGCATGCGGCTGGGGGGAAGCCTTGCTGGAAGGCTGCTAGGAGTCCTGGTGGACAACAAGCTGAACAGGAGTCAACAAAGGCAAATTCAATCCTGTACTGCATCCCTGGGGCCGTACTAGTAGAGACAGAGACATGATCATCCCACTCAGTGCTTGTCAGGGCATGCCTGGCATATATTGTATTCAATTCTCAATCCCACAGTTCAAGAAAGATGCAGATAGACTGGAGAGGCTCGAAAGGAGGACCACAAAAATGATAAAATGGCTGGAGAATCTGCCCTGTGAGGAAAGACTAAACGAGTTAGGTCTCTGGTGCCTGGAGAAGAGAAAACTCAGGGGGAAAGTGATCATAGCATTCCAGTACTTAGAGCGTGGCTACAAAAAATCAGGCATTTTTTAAAAATTGATGATGGTAAGTATTTCTTGTTAGGGATCAACAGCAACAAAAAAGTGTATATTTATTCTCAAGTTTAAGTTACCATTTGCAAATCAGTTTTCTGTGTAACACATGGTGTACTCCAGCATAAGCAGAAAGTAAAATAAACCAGGACTGTTTAGTTCCCAGTTACCTGCAGCAGTTATAAATGTTGCAAACCAGTTGTTCTGTGCAACTCACTCAGTGCATCACAGCTTGGTCTGATAAAACTTACTGGTTCATCTACAGCTTAGTACTTAGGTGTAGTTAAGCAAACATGCAGGCTACATATATCCCAACATGGAGATCAAATTAATAGTTCTTCTGTGACTCAGAACCCTGCAGGCAGAAGGATGCTGAATGGATCAGAAACTTCAGATTGGTTGGATCTTAGATGTCTTTTCCAACCTTAATCAATGTATGACTCTATAAGAATATGACAGATCTGTCAGTGAACTGAGCTGATAATTCCTGAGCTGACACTTGTATCGCATTCCACGCATTATTTAGGATTCCTGTCTCTTCTGCCTTTTTTTTTTTTCATTATTCAGAGCATGACATCCTGCTTGACTTCAGTCAAGACAGCTTATAATATTTCATACTATATCAGAAACAAATAAATGCATTCATGGAAAACCTAAATTTTGCCTTCTATAATAGGTTGAATATCTCAAGATAAAAGGACACCTGAATCTAATTTTAAATTTCTGATATTAGTCATTCTTGACATATTACAGGAGACACCTATACCCATGTTTCACGTACATAAAACAAGAGTTTGTATAGCTGATTTTTCAACAGAACTTCAGTAAGAAATGAAAATAATGGGTCTTACTGCAGCAGACTTCTCTGATGACAGCTAATTTTAAATGTTTGAGAATTTAAAAAATATTTTGACAACTAGTAGTGAAAGCTTTCAAGCCAATTCCACATCCATAAAAAGTGTCACAATTTTTTATTATGCATTCATTATCATGGATGTTTAGGTTGGCTGTTAGAAGAAATTTTTTACTGTGAGAGTGGTGAGATATCTAAACACATTGCCTAAGGAAGATGTGGGTGACCCAGTCCTGGCAGTGTTCGAAGCTGGGCTGGGTAAGCCCTTTAGCAATCTGGCCTACTGGAAGGTGTCCCTGCCCATGACAGCAGGGTCGGGATTAGATGATTTTTAAGGTCCCTTCCAACTCTTGACATTATATGATTCTATGACTTCTTCACATGAAAAGGAATGAGCAACCTGATTTACTGCAAAGTGCTGTCAGGTTTCTAAAATACTATGCTTCAGCTCTACCTTCAGTTCAATATTAAACAGTAATGAGTTTGTAGTCAAATACTCAGGTACTAAATAGGGAAGGACAAGTAAAACTTATGGGCAAAATTTCTTAGGTACATACTTCATTTGGTGTGAATGCAGGCATCCACATATCATATACAATTGAAGATACTGTAATTTTCATCAGACAAATAGTCTGACTGATTTCAAGGCCTATACCAAAAAGCAAAGGCTGATCTTAAAGTTCTGCTAAAGCTCAGACTTACTGATTATCTTTGCTAATAAGTTCTGCAGATTCACTCCTTGTAACAATCCAGCTCAATAATGCCTTGAGCAGTCAGGCCACATTTCAGGCACTTAATCAGTCTCTAATCTCTAATCTCTACTAAGTCAATTGCATACCTGCAATACATCTTCCTATGATGACCTTACCTGCATATATATGGAACTCCAATGCATATAAAGGCTTACTGATGGAAAATTAGTTCTCATTTCCGATTTCCCAACTTTCAACGCATTTGTTGCCCTCCTTAGTTGCTGCTGAAGGAAATTCCTTTAGATTAGACATTCAGTTCTGTTTAGTAACATCTAATATTAACACTTTTTCAGTATGTTGCTCAGCAATCAATGATTTTGAGGGTTTTGTTTAGCAGTTTCCTGCATTTATAAATATGTATGCCACTAGAATATGTCAAGACAGATCTTCTGTATGTTGTAAGCCTGGGACATTCTATTACAATTTCCCTAACGTGGAGAAAAATTATATTCTGTTATGCTTCTGCACCAGGAGGTCTAAAGTATTAATTCACCTCACACTTCTTAATGTCACAAAAAATGTATGTCTTCAAACACAAAATATGTTTTATTAAAATCTTACAGAAATGTGCTGATGTCTTAAATCAATTCCTCTTTCCTTCAAGCTGAGAATCAAAAAAATTCAGTTGCCAGCAATCATCCCCAATTTTTTTTTTGTTGTTGTTGTTTTCAATTTGATAAAATTGGAGGTTTCTCATTCTTATTTTCATACTGAAATCGAAGCGTACCTCAGACCCAGATCAGAGTGGATTTGTATAACGGTCCCCAGATGCATGCAACTTGACTACCAAGAAGCATATTTGAATTAAAATTTCATTTTTAAACAGAGTATACATTAATTTATTGATGACATATACAGTGATGCACCCAACATAGAAATTATGATTTAGTTTTATCTGTTTAAAGTTACAGTAATGGGAAAAGAATCAATAGCCTCTAGCTGGTATGAGATCATATTTCACCCCTAATAGAGGCCTAGAGTAAGGACTTACATACAAAAATGAAAACTGTGAGGATAATTTATCCGAAATTGTTATTGGCATCTTTTCCAGTCATTTATGACAAATTTTGAGTATGTCTAAATAACACCTTCATATAAAAAAATACAGTACTTTAGAGCAACAATCCATTTTTAGATATAATCACTTGAAGTCCTTGCATACCTCACAACTACTATTTGTGAGAATATTTCCAGAGGATTAAAAACCCTGTGTTATCTTCCAAATATATATGACTGGTTTGCTCTAGGAAATAGACCATTCAGGTATTCTGAGAACTGATTACAATCTGTCAATATATGCTGCAGGCTGAGGTTACAGTTGATGAGATTTTCTTTGTAGGAGAAAATAAAACCAAACTGTTTACAAAAATTAAATTCAAGGAAGCATTGCTATCGATAGGTGAAGAAGGGGTCAATGTTTTAAAATTTGAAGAATTTAGTGATAAGTAATTATATCAGTTTTTTTATAACCAGTATTAAAGTTGAACTTAAAAAGCAGGATGAGTCAATATTCTGCTAGGTCTTGCTGAAATCCTGTTTGAAGTGGAACATGTATGTACTCAGAAATATGCCTTAATGACTGTGATTTCAAATGGAAAAATTAATTGGATATCATAGGACAATACCAAATCCAAATGGGGAAATAAATTAAGAGAAAAAAAGTGAATTAAAACAAAACAAGTTAGACAGCCAATGATCTTTTATTGAAAAAGTCAGTCCCCTAGAATCAAAGGCAACCGCAAAATAGAATAATTCAGAAAATTATTATCATCTTAACCTCTAGCTGGGGTTTGGATTGCACTACATTTCATTAGAATACTGTTCCAGAATTTTCCAAATTTCCTTTATCAAACATTTATCACTTTTATCAAATGACCTGGAAAAAGGGATAAATGCACCCTCAGCAAGTTTGCTGGTGACACTAAACTGGGCAGAGTGGTTGATCCAACTGAAGGCTCTGCTGCCATTCCACAGGACCTTGATCAGCTGGAGGGTTGGGCTGAGAGAAACCTGATGAGGCTCAGCAAGGGCAAGTGTCGGGTCCTGCACCTGGGGAGGAACAGCCCCAAGTGCCAGCACAGGCTGGGGCTGACCTCCCACAGAGCAGCCCTGTGGAGAAGGACCCGGGACTCTTGGTGGGTCACAAGCTGTCCAGGAGCCGTCGGTGCCCTTGTGGCCAGGAGGGCCAATGTCATCCTGGGGGCCATTGGGAAGGGCGTGGCCAGCAGGTCGAGGGAGGTGATCCTCCCCCTCTACTCGGCCCTAGTGAGGCCACACCTGGAGTGCTGTGTCCAGTTCTGGGCTCCTCAGCACAAGAGAGACCAGGAGCTACTGGAGAGGGTCCAGTGGAGGGCCACAAGGATGATCAGGGGTCTGGAGCACCTCTCTTATGAGGAGAGACTGTGGGAGCTGGGTCTGTTTAGTCTGGAGAAGAGAAGACTGAGAGGCACTCTCATTAATGCTTATAAATTTCTCAACAGCAGGTAACAAGGGGATGGTGCCAGACTCTTTTCAGTGGTGTCCAGCAACAGAATGAGAAGCAGTGGCCATAAACTAAAATACAAGTTTCACATCAACATGAGGAAGAACTTTACATGATGGAGAGTGGTAGAGCACTGGAACAGGCTGCTCAGGGAGGTCATGGAATCTTCCTCTCTGGAGACATTCAAAACCCACCTGGATGTGTTCCTGTGTAACCCACTTTACCTGATCCTGTTTTGCAGCAGAGTTAGAGTAGATATCTCCAGAGGTCCCTTCCAAATGTAAAAACTATATGATTCTTTTTATTCTATGCAAAATCCATTCATGGACAATATTTTTCTTCCTACAGTAACAGTCTCCTGTTGTTTATATTGATTTTTTTCCTCCATTTAATATTCACCCTTTCTCTCTAGTACTCCACTCTACTTCATACCTAGAAAGAAATTACGTCCTAATTACTTTCAGTTTTTATTGTTTTAACCATGTAGATATTTTTTTTTAAATGAGCAGAACTAAAAATCTTTGTCTGTATCCATTCTATTTTGATTCCTTTGAATTCATGTTCACTTAATTTTCATAGAAGTTTTTCTCACAGATTGTGTTCTCTTAGGAATGGATACTAGGGATGCCTACGGTTACTCAGTACTTCAGCAGTACTGCCAATACGAAGCATTTTACCAATTATTTTACTTTATTTATTTTATAAGGTGCCAAACTACTCTTATGTCAATATGATTATTTACTGTTCTGTTGAGCAGTTAATCAGTACAAGAATTCTCTGTAGCTCAATCTTTACACTTTTTGGTCTCCCAGAAATATTAATGAGTTTTGTTTATGCAGCAAAACTCCTGAAAACTCAAAAGTTTCTGTGGTGGAGGAAACTTATCCTCCAGAGAGATCTTTTTATAGGATACTGGAACCATAAAGTCAGACCCAACATTAAAATATGCGTTTAAACAGAAAAAAGATTATCTTGTTAAGAAGAGCTCTTAATTATGATAAAAACAGCACATGCTTTGAAGAACCATATAACTGATCTAACCTTTAAAAACCAACACTGATTTATCTCTCCACCATCACATTTTAATAATGAATCTCTCTGATAAATGTGCATCTTTTTAAAAAGACACACACAGGGCCATACGTGCTTACCTTGTGTGACTTCCACCATTGATTTAATGACACCACTTACAGAAATAAAATGGATAGGACTGCAGTTTCTATATATAAATGCTGAGCATTTATTTTTTAGGGCTAGAACTGGTTTAAGATGCAGTATAATGATGGAAATATATATATTCAAAGAAACAGTACTGACCTACTATCCACTTTTCTCAAGCTATTTTCAGCACCTTTGCACATTTACATTTTATAAGCAGGAAAAGAACATTTCTCTACACTGCTTTATAAAAAATAGGAGCTGACTTTGGTTTTTGTCTGTCTAGAAGCATGCTTCACTGAATATAATTTCAAAGTCTAATCATTCACAGCTTGTCTTTTGGCTTGTGGCAAGGACACAGCTTAGGTCAAACTGCTTGTTTGGGGGGCTTATTAGTAAAGCAGTATCATTAAAAAAAAAGGTTGGAAGCAGCTCACTCTCTTGTAAAGCTCAGAAATCCTCACACAGGCCTTACAAACACATATGTACTGGTTATGTGCAAATCCAACTAAGCAGAAGAACCAAGGTGATGTTTCCTCAGGTAATAAAATTTACATGTTCCTTATGAAGGTTAGCATACTGTTCCTTATGAAGGTTAGCATACTTTCAATATATTTCCTATGAAGAACATACTGTTCTGAAGATTGTATCTTTATCAAGTATGCTACTCTTTTGGGGATTTCTTGCACAATGTTTTAAGTAATCTTAACATTGTTATTGTCCGTTTCACATTATATTATGTCTTTACACTGCTAACCTGCAAGCTCAAGTTATTTGACTACGTAAACGAAGACTTTCAGGCAGCAATGTGACTGGACTGAAATCCAATCAGATAATCACTGCAATCATAGAAGGTCAACTGAGGTCAAAAATAGCTCACACACAGTGGAGGAATAGAAGAAGCTACAGAAGTATCACAGCAGCAGGTGATTACTTTCAATTCAGGTGCTGATGAATTTCTCATCAGCTAACACAAAGCTTACATGTAAATAGCATGATACAAAGAACAACCCTAGAGGCAATCCAGTTTGAAATTCTGAATATGATTTTAAAAAGTACATAAACCAAAATCAAACTAACAGCAAAAATCCAATAAATTAAATAATTAATTAGGTGTACGAAGGCATGACACAAAAATGGCGTATCTAGTAGATAAGAACCCACAGACATAAAAATTCTACTCTATTTAAATGTAGCTCATAGTGCACAAAAAAAAAAAAAGAAAGCTTAAATTACAGAACAAGAAACTTAGACTTAGAAAATTAACAAAAGTGCAAATGGTCCTTCACTTGATAATCATACTTGAATGAGTGCTACCACTTCTTGAGTTAAAGATAGAAAAACACATCATGGAGCTTAGCTGAATACTATAATGAAACTAATTAAGAGTATAATTGAAAGACTAAAACCAGGTAGGAAATATAACATCAATTTCCCTACAAGATACTTAATGTAAACAAAATACTCATAAAAAGCTCAGAAAGATGTATCAAAATGAACAACTAGGATTCTTATGGCATGCTAAATAAAAAGGAACAAACAAACAAACAAACAAAAAAACCCCCAACCAAAACAGAAGTGGATAGAGCATTATGGATAAATATGAAAAATATGTCTAAACTTAAATGTAGCATGAAATTTTGATAAAGGTATTAGTATGAGTAAGACTAGGCTTCTGAACTGCTTTAAAGACAGATTAGGATGGTGAACAAGAAACGAACCTTGGATTATGTTCACTGCAAGATGAACTCACTTTGTCATATTACTTATACCTGCACACATGTTTAAGATTATCCTGTAAACCTGAGGAGTCAGAAAATAATTTAAACAAAGGTATTAATTTTAAGCATCATTCTTACTTGCTTATTTTCAGAGACCGGTATTATGTTCAGATTCTTATTAGACCTATACATAAGCATGTCCTATCCTTATTTATCTCTGACTCTCAAATTGTATTCACAAAGACTGGACAAAATGTTCATCCAATGTATTCTTAATATGTTTCTGT
>VYZQ01028430.1:18779-28893 GCA_013400655.1 Mystacornis crossleyi
ATACAGACATAAAAATTCTACTCTATTAAAATGTAGCTCATAGTGCACAAAAAAAAAAAAAGAAAGCTTAAATTACAGAACAAGAAACTTAGACTTAGAAAATTAACAAAAGTGCAAATGGTCCTTCACTTGATAATCATACTTGAATGAGTGCTACCACTTCTTGAGTTAAAGATAGAAAAACACATCATGGAGCTTAGCTGAATACTATAATGAAACTAATTAAGAGTATAATTGAAAGACTAAAACCAGGTAGGAAATATAACATCAATTTCCCTACAAGATACTTAATGTAAACAAAATACTCATAAAAAGCTCAGAAAGATGTATCAAAATGAACAACTAGGATTCTTATGGCATGCTAAATAAAAAGGAACAAACAAACAAACAAACAAAAAAACCCCCAACCAAAACAGAAGTGGATAGAGCATTATGGATAAATATGAAAAATATGTCTAAACTTAAATGTAGCATGAAATTTTGATAAAGGTATTAGTATGAGTAAGACTAGGCTTCTGAACTGCTTTAAAGACAGATTAGGATGGTGAACAAGAAACGAACCTTGGATTATGTTCAGTGCAAGATGAACTCACTTTGTCATATTACTTATACCTGCACACATGTTTAAGATTATCCTGTAAACCTGAGGAGTCAGAAAATAATTTAAACAAAGGTATTAATTTTAAGCATCATTCTTACTTGCTTATTTTCAGAGACCGGTATTATGTTCAGATTCTTATTAGACCTATACATAAGCATGTCCTATCCTTATTTATCTCTGACTCTCAAATTGTATTCACAAAGACTGGACAAAATGTTCATCCAATGTATTCTTAATATGTTTCTGTGTAGCCAGTATTTTGTATGGGTGATGACATAAAATCTGAGAAAATGGATACTTGAAACACCATTTTTCCAGTAAAATCTTTTAATATCTCAAAGACATAAATCAGGGATTCCTTGACATAATTATTAGGTGCAGGAAAAAAGAAATGTTTATATATAGTCAGCTTATTATGCACAATTTGCATAATGTTATAAAAGATAAGGGAAATAAAATTACCATTTCAGAAGAAAATTATTCTTTAAAAGGTGGTAACATAAATTATACCTCAATTAAAAGCTGCAGTGGATCAGCAGTTACTGCTGTCCTTTCTTCTTCCTTTGACCACTAAACAATTGCAAGACAACAAATCAGAAAAAATAATTCTATTTCTCTTTACAAGTAATGGATGGATTTGATCTAAACCAGTGAATAATGTGAGATGAAGTGGTCTGAATATCTGAGAAGAAATAGTCATTCCCATCGCAAATCTTATACAAAATGCAATATTCATATAGATGATGCAATTCTGATATAAAAGCTGTAAACTCTTTCTCTCCCTTAATAAGGAGAGGAGGAATCTGTAGATTTTCAAAAGATGAAAGAGAATTCAGGAAGACACACACAGTTCAAAAATAAAAAGAAAAGATAAGTATTTCAAAACACTTGACCTACTATGAAAATGTAGGAAATAAAGAGGTACAAAAAGAAATTGTGGAATATGTTACCAATGCAATAAAAAATTAAGATGAAAGGTGATTAAGAATAGGACAGACTGTTCATTGAAAAGTGGGGAAAAAAGAAAAAAAGGTATTGCATTCCACTTTTAACCCAAAAAGCAGAGAAATATAATCAGCAGTTTATTCTCCTACTGTAATGAAGTTCAAACTTGCTCTAGGAAAATACCTTAATCAGAAGACCTCCTGCTCACTCAGAATTGTAATGTTTAGGTTCTTTTTTTTTATTATTTTTAATTTANGAAACTGACCTTTTTTTAAAAACTACACTTTTCAGCATTCTGCATATGTTTTATCTACTGCACATTGTAAGCACACCTTATTACAGGAAAACATCTGTTTAGAGAGGAGAGGCCATCATTTGGCAGCAAAAAGCCTGCAAAGAGTTGCGTTTCCAGTGAGGAGTTCCATGTGAAAGTGCATGTCACAGTCAGATCTTCCATACCTGCCTGCAAGAGCAACGGAAGAAAAAGGCTGTCACTAACTGGGAGGGAGGCTGGCAAAGTAAATCAAATCAACCTGAACCTGTAGCGACAGAAGATCTGTTAAACATACCCCAAGAGGCATGACTCTGAACACCTTCACAGCAGATAGAACAGGTTGATCTTGAAATAACCATAAGAAACAGTCAACTAAAATCAGGTCTGTAGCATCTGTTAGGCAACTTTCCTACAGTCAGTACTATTCACAGGGTAATCTGTCTTGAAGTTTTACTGGGAAATAAAGGAGGACAATGAAAACATATACATCTGTTTTGTTTTTAAGTCAGAAACAAAGAATTATTTTTCTGCATGCCAGAAAAAGTAAGCTCAAATTACTCTACAAAAGGATTTTACTGTTCTGAGAACCATTAAAATAGTTCCATAGTCCAATGCTGATCTAATAAGGACAAGGTTAATTGGCCTGGTTTACATGAATAATCCTATTTATTTCAGTAGCATCACTTGTGTGAGTAGGACAATTATAATTTTCTTCTTACTGAGTATTCACATATCATTCTTCCTGAGTCTTGTAATAATTTCTGGAGCTCTTAAAAATTTGTCTACAATTACTTCTTTTTAATATTATTTCAATGTCCATATTCTCTATTTTAAGGATACCATTTCTTTTTCCCTAAATTATTTAATACTCTCTGATAATATCATAGCCATAGCCCAAATAATGCATGATTGAATACCAAAACAGTAGAGTTATTAACCTAGAAAAACTAAACATATTGTATTATTTTTTAGGATAACACACTTTTATTCTTAAACACATCAGTTTTATATCCTACCATTATGACTCAGTCAGTTTACAGTACATGAAATCTTGCTGTTTACAAATACTGTTCTTGTCATTTCCTTCCTATTGATTTTAGCACTGCTTATTCAAGTTATAACACAAATTATCTGTTCTATTTAAAAACAGTAATATGTTACACAATTTAAATGAACGTCTCCCTTCTTCAGTCAGCAGATGACTTTCCCTCAATTTTTAAAAAAATGTCCAATAAAGAATATAGTATAAAAAAGTGACTTCTAAGCTGTTCTATATTTTGCATACAGTTATGCCAAATGATTTTATCTGAAATGATATTATTGCAATAGGTATCAAAGAAGCAATGATTAGCCACTTACTGCAAGGTGTTACCAACCTTTGATTCAATATTACAAAATTGCATTGTTATGTCTGCAATGCAAATTTTAAATTCTTACGTTCTTGAACTCGATTGACAACACTGTGGCCATGAAGATGCTGTTATGCATTCTTTGCACAATGCTTAGCAGGGAAGGAAGAAGGTCACTGCAATTCTCTTGTTTTTAAAGTTTGGACATCTGTGCTCTTGTCTGCTCATTTGTTAGCTACTGTGGGAAAGCATAAAAATCTGAATCAAGGTGAACTGGTAAGCACAAGTATGCTTGATGAAGTACATGGGGAGTTTTTCATAAGCAAAATTCCTACTAATATGTAAAGAATTTTCTTGATGTGCAAACTAATTGCCACAGTCCTATAATGTCACTAGTTTTATTCATAGACTATTATACACCATTAAATTGCATTAAGGTGATTTCAAGCTTAAAGCCTGATTTATTATAAACATATAATAAACAAGATTACACTGCCTTATTTTTCTTTGCAATGAACCAGCATTTATTTTGTGTGAGTTGATGAATTCATTTCACCCGTTAGGAATGATCTATGGGCAAACAGGACTTAATAGCAGAACTTTTTACTACAATTCTTCACTGAAAAGAACAGCAAAAGCATTGACAAAAAAGTTCTCTAGGACTGCATTTCATGGTCTGAAATTTGAAATCTAAAACAAAACTCTGTATCTGATGTATCTTCTTTTCTTAGGTGAAGAGATAACAAAAATCAGCTAAGTTAACAGTACATGGATGATTCCTAGTTTTTATTGTACCTCTGCAAGGAAGCACTGTCTGATTTGGATCAGGTTGCTCCTGTCCTGCAGATAAAACAAGAATATCACTTCACAGCT
Source organism: Mystacornis crossleyi (assembly GCA_013400655.1). Lineage (NCBI taxonomy): Eukaryota > Metazoa > Chordata > Aves > Passeriformes > Timaliidae > Mystacornis > Mystacornis crossleyi. Next base: position 22,822 of record VYZQ01028430.1, read on the forward strand.
GTAGTTACTTAGCGATGCCCATCATCCTTCAATTGATTCATATTCATATGAACACACACACAACAAAACACTAAAAATGACAATTCTGAGCCCATTGAAGTTTACAGTCATTTCTGACATCAGCTCTAGCCAACCTAGCATTTCATCTGTAAAGATCAGTTTCCTAAGACAGAAAGAGAAAAACAAGCAGTTAAAAATAGTGTAGGATATTCCAGAGGCTTTTGCCTACACATAATGGACTTCCTGAGTGATGAGTTAATATTCTGAGATACACTGAAAACTTTACATAGTAATTATATGTTTGATTTACATTATATATTAGGTATGAGTAAGGAATCTAGTAGTACCTATATTTATCCTTCTTTCCTTACTTAATTTAAAAGGCAACAAATAGGGAACAAACTTTGTCAAAGAACTAAGCACAAATACAGACATCTATGGTATAAAAAGAAGTCAGAAAAAATCCTTTCTGTTTCAAAACATAATACCAAATATGTGGCCTCAGCGATGGAATCTTAGCATCATAAATATTAATGTGCATTAAAAACATATGATAGCACAGGGAAGTAGATGCCACTTTTACACTTATTTTTGTAGGGGCTCACAATGGGATTTTGCTTTAGACAGATATCCAGCATTCCTGTGTATGTTAAACATGCATGAGCTGCCAAACAGACAAAGAATGAGCAGGAATAGAAGCACCATTACCAAATTTGATAGTGAGATTTATGCATCTCTGATGTAGCTTTAGATCTTTCCCCATCAATTTCTAAATGAACCAGTATAAGAAAACCATGAACTTATTCTAGATTATTCTTACAATTCACATTTTACTTCACATTGAATCTATTATCATGTTACAAATACATCATGTTTCATACAATATTTAAAAAATAAAATTAGGAAAATCCAAATAGAATTTTTTTGTTAAATATGCTGCTTTGAAAAAAATTAAATAGAGAATAAACATTCTTATTTATTTTTAGAAAATAAAGCCTATTTCCTATCATTATTCTTTCTCCTTTCAAGTAGTCCAAGAGAACCTCTTTCTCTTCTTTCTAATTTCTCTTTCCTACTAGTTTTTCTTCTCTTCACACTGAGAAATCTGCAAAGAAAAATAAAAAATCACTACCTGTACTGCAATTAATTACAGGAAAAGATTCTTAAGATTTTGTTTACCCTCCTACTGTTTGAAATAATGCAACAACTTTTTAACTACTGCATCAAAAAAAACCCCAAAAAACACCATAATATGGGCCCCGTCAGATATCTAAAACTGCATATGCAAAGGCATTAGTCTCCTTTGAAAGGCTTTTGCACCACTGACCTTGATGGGATTAGTTATTTGTAAATACATGAAAATTTTGTCTATATAGAGAGTAAAATATGAGCTCTTTATATCCTCAGTGGATATTTTGGAGGGTGACTGAAAGCACTTTGATTCCCAAACAGACTCTCTTCATTGACTATGTAAGAAACCTGGATTCATAAACTGGCTGCCTGCATTACTAGCCGGAGAAGCAGTAACCTTTGCTCGCTTCATTTAACATACACCTGTTTGTACAACAGTGCAACAAACCCACACAGAGAACCATTCCATCAAGGAAACTACAGATTTGCTGTTTAGTTATTTTTCTTTTTGGCCCTTAGTGACAACATTTCCTCAGCTTTCTGTCTACTGGCAGACTAGCAGTGTTTAATTGCCTACATTAGATGCTAACACTGGACCACTAAAGGCACATCTACACTACCAACTAGGTCAAACAGCTCTGATCTGTAGAGAGAAAAACTTGGTGCTGCAGGTCTGGAATTCACAGTAGAAGCATTTCAGATATTTTCTTTGTCCATTTTCACTTTGGATTAAGCACAGTTCTGGCACCTATTTCAGCTTTGTATCATAGCAAAGGAATCCACTTTGTGCTTTCTAGTGCACCCTAATTCAAAGCAACCTAAACTGATCAGGACATTTCCTTTGGAAAGCAGACCGGTTGTCAGGTATGCATACATATTCTTTATTCCTTTCATCTGTCAAAAAGCTGATCACCTGTAGTCACTGAAACAAAAAAATACTACAGTTACTACTAGTCAGGTACTACTGCTCTTAATAATGTAAAGACTGAACAACTTTTTGGACACACCCACTGAATATATTTGATTTTAAGATGCTGTAACACATGTATTCTTCAAATACATAAAAACTGAAAGCCTAAAATGAATAGAAAAATAAATTAAGGTATTCAATTCCTAGTTAAAGATTCATAGTAGCATTTCCAAAAGATAAGATCTTTTTGTTTAACTTTGTCCATTAATTCAAAAAAAAGGTATTATTTCAGCTCAGTAAAGCTTTTCAGTAACCACAGAAGAGTGGTAACACTAATAAAGAGTTTTTTCACTACTAAAAGGAAAAAAAAATCTGAGAATGGAAAGTAAGTTTATACTTAAGTATCAAAATCATTCAGTTTTGTTTCAAACCAAAATATTTCACTGTATTTCTCCACTTGTGTTCACACAAGATGGGAAAATGAAATCATGAGATGCTTTATTCAGATGTATATATTTTTTTCAGGAGAAAAAAAATATACATTTCTTGTTTTGAAATCCATGAAAGGTAAAAAAAATATAAATCAAACAAACAGATACATTTGTAAGCATATTAACAGTTTTCAGTGATCTTGAAACATCACAAAGTAAAAACAGTAATATTAAAAGACTCTTTACATAAAGAATGACTCGCACTGAAATTTAACTAAAGAATGAAATAATATAAAGAGTAAGGCACCATACTCATCTATTATTTTGTTTCTTAGATTCCTCTTAATCATGTCATCAATGCAGTTTGCTGGCTAAACTGTATATTGGCTGAACGGGCAGTTGTCAGATTAAAAAAAAAAGCAAAAAAGGTTTTGAATAAAAATCCTTCATCAGCTGCCTGTGCTGAAGATTGCCTGTTTTTTAGCAATAGCACTGCTCTATGCAATAATGTGTAAACAAACATATTTCATCTGAAAAAGAGATTGTCACATTTGAAAATAATTCCTTTCATGGTATAGGGCATCAGTCACCCATTGATTGTCCTGAAATATAGTAGGAAAAAGGAGTGGCTCATGTCACCAAGAAATTTCTGTCCAATAATTTTGGCATGTGTCAAATAACACCAACAAAACTGAAAAGCTGCTTTTTGGTGAAATGCTATCATTAAGGAAAGAATAATCTGACAGGCCTTGTATAAATAATTAAAAGTATCTGTAAGACGAAAAAAAAAACCAACTATATACATAGCCTGAATTTTCCAAAGTCATCTGTGAGACTTTAGAGGGAGCTAGCTATCCAGTCTTCATAGGCAGCTTTGAAAATTCTGTTCTTTGTGTTTCCTGGATTTTTTTTTTTTTTNGAACAACTCTCTTACTCTGTTTTGTACTTTTGATACAAAATAGAGATAATGTAGCAATGTGTACAAATGTGTTAACTCCCATGGAGTTAACTGCAGCAGGGGAAAGAGACTGTTGATGTCTGCTTTATGAGATAGAATATATCCAGTGTAAAGAGAAAATGTAAAATGTGATGATACACTTCTTCTATAGAAAACAGTGTTGTGTGCTACTGCTAATTTTATCACAATAGAAATAAAAGCACTTGTATTTCCTGTATGCTGTGGAAGTGTTTTCAAGTGATGCATCATTCTGAAATATAAGAGATAAAGCATAAAAGAAAATATAGAACATTACTACAGAATATGGTTCAGTAAAAGGATAGCTTTGGAAAGCAGTTATGTGAACTGAACAAGACCAAGTACTTAGATCCCAGTAAATCAAACAATCTTTGTCTTTATCACATTTGCTATCTCCTTGTATTAATATCAGTCAAGTTAGTCTTAAGATTTGTGGTCTATGTCAAAGAACAAAGCCATTTTTATCAGTTCTATTCTCATTCATTACAATTCAAAGCAACTAATTTGATCCTATCTAATTACATCTTATTATCAGTTTAACCTGGCGATCAACATGGCAGACTTGGATTCCTTAGGAGGCAGAGAAGAATATCACCTGCCAAAAAGACTTAGAGAATAAAGGAAAAATATTCTCAATTCTCAAGGAAATTTGTGTGCCAGGAGGAGAGCTCGTGGCATAAGCCATGTTGTTTCAGCAAATGATCATCTTAAATCTGGATTGAGGTACCAAAGAAAGACTGTAAGCATGCAGAAGGAGTTGGGCTTCTACCATCTCAAGGAAGTACCACAGAATTCTTGGAAGACTGTGAATAAACCTGAAGTATCTTAATTCTCCTGAGAAAACTGACATTAAAACCATCATTCACTTCTGTCAAGATCAAATCCTTTTCTGAAATGCTGTATAAACTATCATTTTTCCATAATACTATATGAGCTTCATTATTTTAACACACAAATTTTCACAACTAGCTGAGTGTCTTGCAGAATGCCTTGCAGATTAAAGTGCTGATGAAGAATTTGTTAAGGAATTTTGATAAAGCTTTAGATATCTAGATCTAAGGAGAGACAGAGAAGGAGATTCTTTTGGCATTTGTGACATCAGCTATTGACTGCAAATTTCTGATGAGCTAATGACATTTTGCCTTGACCACAAGTGGCCAAAGAAACAGAAAAAAATATTGTTTATTTTAGTCAAGGAAATCTTAAAATCCTTAAATGTATTTTTCAGGAGAGCTACTTTAGCTATTATTTCTGAAAATCCTATTAGCATCATTGTCAAAGTCTAGAATAATATAAACTATATTAAAAAGTATTTAAAGTGTGTGTATTGGGTTTGAGTGGCAAGGTTTTGGTAGTGATGAAGCTACAGGGATGGCTTCTGTGAGAAGCTGCTGGAAGCATCCTTCATGTCTGATAGAACCAATGCCAGATGGTGCCAAGACAGACCTACTGCTGACCAGGGCTGAGCCATCAGCAGTGGTGGCTAATGCCTCTGGGATAACAGATCTGAGATGGGGAAAACCTGCTGACAACAGCTGTTGTAAGTGAAGAGTGAGAATATGTGCAACAAACAGTCCTGCAGAACCAAGGTCAGTGAAGAAGGGCAGGGAGGTGGTGCTCCAAGCACCAGACGTGAGATTCCCATGCAGGCCAGGATGAAGACCATGGTGAGGCAGGCTGCCTCACAGCCGCATGTGGAAGTCCAAGGTGGAGCAGATATTCACCTGCAGCTCTTGGGGAATACCATGCTGGAGCAGGTGGAAGATGGATACGACCTCATGGAAGGACCATGCTGGAGCAGGCTCTTGGCAAGACCTGTGACCCCATGGAGAGAGGAATCCACTCGAGCAGGTTTGCTGGCAGGACTTGTGATAACACTGTAGGGGACCCACACTGGAGCAGCCTGTTCCTGATGGACTGTCTCCTGTGCAAGGGACTCAGGGTGAAGCAGTTCGTGAAAAACTGCAGTCTGTGGGAGAGACCCACACTGAGAAAGATGATGGAAGAGTGTCTCCTGTGGGAGGTACACCACACTGGAGAAAAAGAAGAGTGTGAGGAATCCTCCCACTGATGAGGAATAAGCAACAGAAACAGTGTGTGGTGAACGGATGCTAACTTCCATTGCCCATCCTACTNTGCGTGCACAATTGATGAAAGAGGAAGACCATGGTGAGGCAGGCTGCGACACAGCAGCCTGTGGAAGTCCAAGGTGGAGCAGATATTCACCTGCAGCTCTTGGGGAATACCATGCTGGAGCAGGTGGAAGATGGATACGACCTCATGGAAGGACCATGCTGGAGCAGGCTCTTGGCAAGACCTGTGACCCCATGGAGAGAGGAATCCACTCGAGCAGGTTTGCTGGCAGGACTTGTGATAACACTGTAGGGGACCCACACTGGAGCAGCCTGTTCCTGATGGACTGTCTCCTGTGCAAGGGACTCAGGGTGAAGCAGTTCGTGAAAAACTGCAGTCTGTGGGAGAGACCCACACTGAGAAAGATGATGGAAGAGTGTCTCCTGTGGGAGGTACACCACACTGGAGAAAAAGAAGAGTGTGAGGAATCCTCCCACTGATGAGGAATAAGCAACAGAAACAGTGTGTGGTGAACGGATGCTAACTTCCAT
>VYZQ01028431.1:12115-24969 GCA_013400655.1 Mystacornis crossleyi
TCTACTGTTATTGTCTTTTTTTTGTTTCTTTATCTATTCTCCCCCCCCAAACAAAAAAAAAAAAAAAAACAAACAAAGAACCTGACACCCCATTTTTCTTGAGCACCTATCTTACTCTTAAGCCCTGATGTCTTAACTTAAACTAGAAGCCAAATGCCATCAAAGAGCACATCAGTTAAAATGCGACTACTTAACCTTCAATTCCATTTGGGCTAGCATCATATCTGCAGTCCTAACAAGAACACATGCGTATATTCGGAAAAATTTATACATATCACTACTGTGTCAGGGCTACTAGCTTGACACATCTACTTTGTCCACTCAGGACTGCAATAAACACAAGGTTGGAGTTGCTGGGTAGGAGTGAAGTGGAATGACTTGGTCAAAGCAAAGTTCTAAGTTTACATCCTTCATAGCAACGGATTTGTTTGGAGGTATGAAAGAAGTGTTTGGTTTAAAACCCATTTTCTTTACAAAACATTTATTTGTAAAGGGCTGCTTCTCTTTACTTTGAATCACAGTGATAAGTCTTGCTCCTAGTAACATCACTCACTATACAGTCACCATCTTATAACCATGCCATCCATTAGGTGAAATCCTGCTGGATAAAAGAAATAAAGCTGTTCATGGAATAGATTTACTGTACACCAAGGCAATGAATTAAGAAGTCTCCAAACTCTCTAGTGTATTCTATATTTCCTGGCCATTTAGCACATCTCTTAGAAAACAAACAAGAAAAATCACTGTCTTCACCCCAACTTGTAAAGGCAAACTGAATCTAAAATAAAAATAGGATGCATAAATTCTTTAAAAAAATGCTGATGCAACATCTCTCTTCTGATTTTTTATCTTTTCTTTTCACTGTCCTATAGCAAGATAATGCATTCACTGAGAGAAGTTTATGGTGTTGTGCCTTCCCTGAATTTCTGTGCATGTCAAAAGAAGTACTATGCTAAAATTCTGTAGATGTATGTTTAGTTCCAGGCACTTTGTAGACTTCTTATGTGACCTTGTACAAAGTGACATGGTGATAGATTTGATAAAGCAGTCAGAATTTATCACTAAAGTTAGATTTTTCATAAGCTTTGGCTTACACTTTTGAGATATAAAGCAAGTGCCATTTTCTCCCTTGGGTGCTGAACTACTCTGAAAACCAGGCCATACATTTCACAGAGCAAGCCATTAGAGACTATTATGTTTGAGTGCTACCACCCACAGAACCTGGTTTCTCAGAGATCTGGCCTTGGCCTCTAGTGCCTATCATTTTGTGCCACAACTTGCCACTCAAAAAATGAGCTTCCATTTCACTTTCCATCCCCCTTTTTCTTTTGAAGCCTGTGAGGATCTGTTTTCAGCTAAATGCATTGGCTGCACCTAGTACAATTCTTTCAGTTGTTGCCATTAGACGCATCTTTGTTATCAATAATAAGAAAATTAGAAACTGATGATTCTAAAAGAAATTGAATAGCACATGTAAGCTGCTATCAAACACACAAACACACTTCTCTAACTGAATATATTGAATATTTTTAGTGAATACTTTAACTCAACACAAAAGGCAGGAAATAATATGTCGCATTGTCAGAGAAACCTTGACTTTTACAATTTACTGAATTTTAAAGAGGTCTGGTAGAGTAATATCTATATTTTCATTTAAAGAAAAATTTACATTTAATATTGTAATGTTAGATAATTCTCAGTTGCGTTTATGTCTTTTAAGTGTACTGCCTGAGATTATTTTAGTGAGTGAATTAGCAAGATTGTCCAAAATGTATTTATGGTTCCTTTGATTTTGCAAAATATTCATGGAACGTGAACTCTCAATTAGAAACCATCAGTATCCACATTACAAACCTTCCTTTAGGATGTGCATTTGAAATACTGGATTTTTGGAGATAAAGAGTTTTCTTGCACATGAACTCACACAGCAGCTAAGTCAGTAAATTCCATGTTCTGAGCTGACTCTGATGTCATATGTAAAAGCCCTTGAAGACAGGATTTTTGCAGAATTGTTCAGCCCAGTCTGGTAAATCCCTAGAGTTTCTGTAGTTCTGTCATACACCCTGTTCTTTATCTCCTATGTTACATTGTTCAAATCTTATTTTTATCAGTCCAGTAGTTTATGAAAGAAAATAGAGAAATCCATGGTTTAATCATTGAATAACTGATTTTTGAACTATGCAATTTTTTGTTAAACTTCATATAATACCTCTTGGACAGGTGCACTCTTCGTTGGGTGGAAAACTTGCTGGTCCAGTGAGTGGTGGTGGATGGGACTAAACTCTGTTGGCAGCCATTAACTAGATTTGTTCCAGGGCTCAGTATTGCAGCCAGCCCTCTTTAACATCTCTGTTGGTGTTTTGGATAAGGGGATTGAGTGCATCCTCAGGAAGTTCACAGATGACACCAAGTTGGGTGGGAGTGTTGATCTGATGGAAGATAGGAAGGGTCTATAGAGAAATCTTGTAAGGCTGGATTGATGAGCTGAGGACAACCGCATAAGGTTCAACAAGGTCTTGCCTGTAGGTCATGTCAATCCCAGGCAGCGCTACAGGCTTGGGTTAGAGTACCTTGAGAGCTACTCAGCAGAAACGCACTTGTGGGTGTTGATTGGCAGCCAGCTGGATATGAACCATCAGTGTGCCCAGGCAGTGAAAAAAGACAAAGGCATTTTGGCCTGTATCAGCAATAGTGCAGTCAGCATGTCCAGGGAAGTGCTTGTACCCTTGTACCTTGGCTATGGGGAACCAATTTAATTTTTTGTCACAACATCATTTGATCAGAGGTATGTGGGAAGAGGCAGCACACATTACTTTCAGGAGACAGGTAGAAGATGGAGGGAAGCCCTGTCTCTGGGGGTACTTTGTCTGACAGCCATTTCACGTCTCACATGGAACAGGCAGCCATTATCTGTAAGGGTGACCGCCAAGGACACTGTGTCCTCTAGAGAGGTTCTCTAATCGGCTGGCTAAAAGTCTCCACCAATGGCTGTAGCTTATTGCTTGACAGGCCAATGGTCTCCTGCCAGCAAGCAGATCTTGTGCAGCTTGGGCAATGCTTGGCTGAACACTTGGCTCTGCGCTTTGCTTGGCTGGCTGACCTTGCTTCGCTGACCGACGACCTGAGACCACCTCTGAGCCTCATGCCTAGCCTGTGTCCCGCTCTACCACTTCTCCCTTACCTGCTCCAGCCCTTGCTGGTCCTGCTCCCCTGCGTTTCTGCGCAACGACCCTACGTCCTCCATCCCTGCCTGAGCCACCTGCTTGCCTCGCTGCTTCACTGATCCAGCCTGTCACAGAGATCCCTGCTGCAGCCCTGACCAGACTTCTGCGCCTTCTGCCCCAGCACCCGCTCACCTTGTGTCCAGCTGCCTGTGACCGCAGGAGCTCTGCCTGTGCAGCCGTGCCTCCCCGAGAGCTGCCCAGGCTCCCCGCCGGCAGGGAGCATTGCACACACGACCTGCTGGGTGGATGTTGACGGCGCACTCCCAATTTCTCTCTCTCCTCTCTCTCGCTCTGTCCCTGCCTCTATTCTTTTTTTTTTCTTTTCCTTCCTTCTATTCTTTCTTTTCTGTTCTTTACTTGTGCAATGCAACTTTTCATTACCAATAAACAGTTCTCAGGTATAATATTTGCCTTGTTTGGCTTAATTCGGTCCTAGATCACCCGCTTTAAAAGAACTCCTGCCTTTCCCCACAGTAGAATGTGACACTGGTGCTGGTGAAGCCATGGCTTGAGTAACATCTTCAGTTTTGAGCCCCTCACTACACGAAATACACTGGGGTGCTGGAGCATGTCCAGAGAAGGTCAACAAAGTCTAGTCTGATGAAAAGTCTAGAAAATATGTCCTTATGAGAAGCAGAAAAAGGAGCAGAGGTTGTTTAATCTGGACAAAAGGAGGCTCAGGGGCGACTTCATATCTGTTTATAACTATCTGAAAGGAGGTTGTTGTAAGGTGGAGGTCAGACTTCTCTACCATGTCTCAAGTAGAAAAACAAGAGGGAATGGCCTGAAGTTGTGCCTGGGAAGGTTCAGATTGCATATTAGAAAACAAACATTTCACTGAAGGAGTGGTTAGGCATTGGAATAAGTTACCCAGGGAGGTGATGGAACCACAATCTCTGTATGTGTTCAAGCCTCTAGATGTGGTGTCTGGATGTGGCACTTGGGAATATGGTTTAGGTGTGATCATGGTAGTGCTGTGTTGATGGTTGTGCTATATGATCTTGAAGGTATCTTCAAATCTTGATGGTTCTGTGAATGTTCTGCAGGTAGTTGAGTGTGTGCATGTGACCTTTTCTTCTAAACAAGAAATTTGAGACAGAAAGTTCCAAAGACATTGCCTTTTCTTTTTTCACTTGGTGTTATAGAAAAAAAGTAGTTCTTACTTTCAAAGAAATAATTTAGTTTTTGAGAGCTTGTTTGGTGTTCATTATAAAGCAAACACGAAGACTTGTGAAACTGGGGGAAGAAACAGGAGATTCCATTCCTTTCTCTGAGGAGATTTTAACTTCATCACAGCAAAGATTCCAAATCATGACTATATATGGGTCTCTGAGGTAGGGTGTTCTCAGTTACATCCATTCACATTCTGTTTCACTTTGCATGAATAACTGAATTGTGAAACAGGGAACATAATCTGACTAACCCTGCTCCCAGATGAGAGTGGAAACCTTTAGGATGGAGAATACGTCTTCCCTTTTCATGCACAGAAATATTTATATATGTAAAGTGATGTATGGAGAAAATTGAAAGGTCCAATCTTATTTCAAGGATTTGGGGTACTTCCCAGGGAGGAAGAGGAAACTAGAGAAAGTTACTGACCCTTCTTTAGCATAGCCCATATGTATTGGATGGTGATAGAATGACTGTTGCTATTGATCAAAGCTTCTCTTAGAGATTGTACATAATGGTACCTTCTCTGGGTTTTTGGCTTTTTGCTGCTTGTTATAAATCATTTAGTAAATTTTAAGGGTCCACATAATAAAAGACACTTAAAATACTTTGCTGAACGAGATATTAGTCTGTGTATACCATGATCCTGTCAATATAGTCCTTCATGTTCACCTTCTTGTTCCCTTTTGGGAACAGAGGTGTCTTTCACTTTGCTTAAGGGTGTTGATATTCATGAGCCAAATTCCTTGAAGCTTTACTTTCTAGCTGCATTTTTAGATACAATCAATGGCCTAGTTTTAGTAGATGAAGACTTGCATTTACACTGAGGATTCATTTATTCTCTCATTTATTGATAGATACATTTTATTTAACATTATTTAATGCACTTATTCAGCATTAGTGGTATTAGTATAAAATAAATGAACCAACCCAAGCCCCCTTTCTGCAAGTATGTTTCATACTCCCTAGTGAAGTTTATGTTTATCATTTTCATGGGTGATATTAATACTTGAAAAATATATTTTGTTCCACAGATGAAAGATGTATAAGTAAAGCGAAAGAGAGTTTTTTCATATGAGTTCATTAGAATGAAAATGGAAACTGAGTTGGGACAATAAAATATCTAGGCTGTGAAATAAATTATGGATTTTACTCCATTAAAAAAGTTTTGTCTAAAAAGATCACTGGAAAAAAACTTTTTCTTATGTAATCTATTTGGTGTATTAAGTCTATTGCTGGAAGTGCTTTATAAAATATTTTCCACTACCAGTTACAATCCATGTGTCAGAATACAAGAAGTGCTTTCTGTCCTTCTCTCACAGAAGCTCTGTTCAGGCAGTGTGAAAGGGTTTCCAATGCTCACTGAACGTCTTTTGAAATGGAAGCTTTTAGTTAGTAATAGGACTTTGGACTTTTCTTTTTCTCACTGAAGAGAAGTATAACGCATAAAACACACCTAGTGAAGAAATAATCTGGTTACAGAAATAAACAGACCCTATTTCAGAATTGTGTCTTAAAGAGATCGTTAGCGCATCTGACACTGGACTGTCAGATGCTTACTACTGGTAAAGAAATGAACACTTTTTGACAGCCCACAAACAGTATGAAAAAAAGGGGGAGGCCACAGTGTGCTTTAAATAATTCAAAATCTAATTTGTAAAAGAAAAAAAAAAAAAAAAGCCAAAAGGTCGAGCTTGACAAATTATATTGCACAACGAAATATGTCTGTTTCAGGATAATAGTCACATACTTAATATGCACCTATGGTACAATAGAAGCATTTTACTTAAATATGTCGTCTACTGATTTTTGTTACAATTCCACCACTCAGAAAATATAATAGGGAATTCTTGCATAGATGTTTAAAAAAAGTTTTCAGCAAATAAGAAATTAACTGTTGAATCATGCTAGAGTGTCGTCTTGTTTGTAAATAAATGTGTCTGCACAATAAGTAACACAGTGCAGTTTGGGTGGGGTTTTGGTTTTTGTTTGGGTTTTTTTGATTGGGAACTTCAAATATGTTTTTCATATGAAAGAAATCTATAATTTATATTAATTATTTAATTAATTCTGCAAAATTCAACCTTGCAGAGTATTGCAGTACGGAAGAGATTAAATCATTCCAAAGAACAAAATAATTACAAACAGCCTGCTCATGGAGTGTATCTTTTATGCTTTAAAAAAGGATAGACAGAACCACCAAAATTTGTTTGTTGTTCAGGGTTTTATTTTTATGTTTTATCTGTGTCAAGAAGATTGTTAACCAAGAGTCATTTTCCAGGTGATTTCTGTAGTCTATAAAGGAGGCCATTTTTCCCCCTCAGCTTTCAGTATTTTCAAAACCCCAGAGTAATTCGCTTCTTCCAAAGAAATATTCCTTTCAAATGACTGATGAATGGAGGCATCCATCAGCCTGTAAGTAATTGACAACTGGACATTTTAACAGAAGGAATGCATAAAGCAGCACTATAGAAGAGCTGAACAATTCAGTAGTTTGTGCCACTAGTGATAATTAGATGTTACAGCTCAGTGGTGTGGTGAATTGTTCAGCTCCAAAAGGTATTTCACCAATACAATAATTCCAGATGCATTTCTGTCATATGTCCAAATCACTGTCTGAACTTCTCCCTCTAGAAAGGAGCAGTGGCAGTAATAAACCAGGGAAGAACCAATAGAGTGAACTCAAAGAGATTAGGAGTCATTTACATTTCAGGTGGATTGCCAGAGAAATAAATTTTTCTAAATCCTATATTTTTGATACTTGCCGTGCTCTTCTCATAAATGGGAGAAGAGTGGTCTTGCCTATTCTTTCAGCAGAAACACAGCATGATTTTTCTTGAAATGAGATATGCAGTGAACTATAAACAAACTATCTCTGTGTGTGTTGGGTGAAATTTTTTTGCAGTATGTGAAGGAGGAATCATTTTGAGTATGAGCTACCCAACTATGTCAGTTAAAACAAACTAAGAGTAGAAGTATATTAAGACTGTTAGAGCTAACCATACAGCCTCTGTCTGACCAAGAACAAATATTCACACGATTTTCCATCAAGTAAGCAAATTAATTCATTGTCTTATTCCCTATTTTTGACAGTAAGGATTTATGAGTGTAGCAGCAATAATAAAAATGCTGATTTCTTATAGAGGATATCTGTGTCTATATTTCTTATAGAGGATATCTGTGAGGATATTTCTTATGGAGGATATCTGCTGTGAAAATTATCATGCAGATTTAGAGAAATCATTGAAACATGTCACATTGCTATAATCTATGTAATTTCAGAGGGTGTTAAAACACCGAAACCATTTATTTCCCTTACAAGATTTGCAGATTCCACCAAATCTCAGTTGCTTCTAGAGCAAGAATCAGTAGGTTCATGGTATAAAACAGTAGTATCAGTTTTTTGGGACCTGGAGTGGTAACAGATTTTGTTTCGGAATGAAGAAAAAGCTTTGTAAGAAGATGTTCAATTCTCTGAGTTATTTCAAGATCTATTGTTTATTGTGCAACATAGAAATTGTGAGGTACAGTTCCTTATTGGGTGTGATTCAGTAGTTCATTGTGAAAAATAACAGCTTTCTGTAGATGATTTTAATACCTTTCAGAAATCACTCTTTTTCATGGCCATGAATTTTGTTTCTGATTATTAAGAGGGGTTCTGGAGCTCATGGTTCAAGAGTCATAGAATGGTTTGAGTTGGAAGGGACCTTTAAAGTTCTAACCTCCCCTGCCACAGAGAGAGACATTTTTCATGAGAACAGGTTGCACAAGGCCCCTTCTAATCTGGCCTTAAACACTTCCAGCTTCCAGGAGCAAACTGTTCCAGAGTCTCACCACACTTACTGTAATATATCTGATCTAAATCAACTCCTTTCCATTGTAAAACCATTACCGCTAGACCTGTTATTACAGGGACTGGTAAAAATGCACTCCCCATCATTCTTGTAACTTCCATTTTTATATTATACAAAGGGCACACATCATTTGTATAATTAAAGTTTGAACAACTTTAACTGCCTCATCCTCTATTCACAGGACAGTTGTTCTAGCCCTTTGACCATTTTCAAGGCTCTCACCTGAACCCTCTCCAACACATTCATGTTTTTTTTGGTGCTGATAGTCCCAGAACTGGATGCAGTAGTCCAGGCAAGTTTTTACCAGTGCAGAGTAAAGGAGGAAAATCATCTCCCTCAACCTACTGGCTACACTTCTGTCATTTCAACCCAAGATACTGTTGACTTTCTGGTCTGCAAATACACTTTGCTGCCTCATGTCCAGTTGTTCATCTGTCAGTATCTCCAAGTCCTTCTCTACAGGGCTGCTCGCAATCCACTCATACCCCAGGCTGTCCTGATACTGGGGATTGTCTCAACCCATGTGCAGGACCTTTCACTTGACCTTGCTCAGCTGTCAAGTTGTTCACCCACTTCTCAAGTCTGTCAAGGTCGCCCTGCTTATCATCCCTTCCCTGTAGTACAACAACTGCACTTTAGCTTTGTGTAATCCATAAAGTTGCTGAGGACGCAAACACTGTCACTTTTTATGTCATTAATAACGACATTGAAGAGCACTGGCCCCAGTACAGTCCTCTGCGGGGCACCGTATGTCCCTGATCTCAATTTGGACATTGAGACATAGACTACAACACTTTGGGTAGGGCCATCCCATCAATTTCTTATGCATCTAACAATTCATCCATCAAACCCATATCTCTCCAACATAATGACAAAATGTGGGGGGCATAATTTCAAGTCCAGATAGAGGACATCAGTAGTTCTTTCCTTATTCACCAGCTCTGACGTTCTGCATAGAAGGCCACCAGCTTACTTATATATGATTTTCCTTGTTGAACCCATATTAGATGTTTCTAATCACATCTCTGTCTTTCATGTGCTTTGTCTGGCTTCCAGGCAGCTCTGTTCCATGATGTTATGAGGCATGGAGGTGAGGCTGACTAATCAGTAGTTTCCAAGGTCCCTTTTTATGCCCTTTATAGTAATGGGTGTTGTCTTCTCTTTTCCAGGCGCTGGGAATTCATCTGATTGCCATGACTTTTCAAATACAATGGAATATTCCTCTTCAGTAAAATTTTCTAAATTTCTGGTGCTCATTTATGGTGTCAGTATTGGAAATCTAAGGGCAATTATGTACTGACTCTTCACAGACAGAGAACCTTGTAATATGGAATATGCACTACTCCTTCAAGTACATGTCCAAGCTTATTACTACAGCAGTAGGTAGCTATGCAAATGTTGTACACGGTATCCCTGTTCTTCATCTCCCTACAAGGCAGCTGCATACTTGCAGAAATAGGTGGGTTGTAAAGCTATTTTTACCATTTTTTGTTGAGATATGGGTAGACAGAGCCAACAGGACTAAGAAGAGCAACTTACTCTTGAAATTAGGGTTTCAGTGATTCATGATAATATTTACCCTGTATTTTGTTGATTGAGGTTAAGCGAACAGTCGTCTGAATCATACTTTTTTCCTATTTTCTCATGTAGATGAACCATTAGAAAGTGAAGAGGTGAAGAACAGATTTGTTGTTGCTACAGTTTTATCTTCTATGCAACACCAATGGAAGCTAAAAAAATATTTTAAAAGTTCAGAAAAGTTTCAGTTTCTCAGAACTCAAAATATGTTGTGAATGCTACTTTTACACTTTTCAGCATATTCTTGTCTTTAATAGGCCCCTTTGGAATAGCTTAGATCTCCAGGTTAAAAGTTTCATGGAAATGTATGATTTTAGGTTAATTTTTCTCTGGAATGTCAGTTCAAGGTTCAATTAGACTCTTGAGGAATGACTAAATATTTCAGTTCACCCAGGTGGGCTTGCTTTTGTGCCATGTTTTATGTTACAAATAAATTCAGGTGGAAATTGTGAGCCATATGAAATTTTTAACAGAAAAGTTACTTGGAAACCTTCTTCCAAGAAAAACATTACCACATTTGCATAAAAGTTTTTCTGAATTTAGCAAGACATATCTTACATTGAACAGCAACAAAACAATAAACCTCACAAATATTTTTCCTTGCTTTACTGTTGTACTTTTGAATTTGTTTGACTACGTTTATTAGGACTCAAGATTCAGTACTGATACTTACTTGTGTTTGTGTAGTTACTAGCTGAGCAAGGGCTCAGTCACAAGGTCACACCACATTTCTTGTAAAGTTTTAAAATATTGTTAATAATAGATAGAAATGTGTTTGGTACTAATCTTGTATGTCTTTTATTTTTTCTAAAAGAACTCAAAGACACTAGTCTTCTGTCTTTGCAAACGTAGATACTTGGAAAGGATACCTACAAAGATAGCAAGTACTTAGCGAAGGGAAGTCTCCCAACCTCCAAAGTTATATTTATGCTTTCAGTCTGACCATTTCTCTTGGATGAATTTCTTCATTTCTCGCATGAGTCCAATGGCACTGAAATAGTCCGAAGCATTTTATACAAAACGTGCAGAAGTGGAACTAAGGATTCTGTACTTATTAAACTAATAAATGATTCAGGCAATAAGAAATTAAATGTCAAAGGCTTTACTACAGATTAAAGAACAGGTCTGCCCCTCAATAATAGCAACCTAGTTATGAGTAAGGTTCGGATGTTCTGTGGAAAAGCAAAACTATTTCAGACTATCTTCAATAACTGTGTTCCCTTTTTGGTTACACAGAGTAATATTTTAGTGCAGGAAATCTGATCCATGTAGCTTACATCATTCAAAACCCATACTAGCACACGGTCATTTTACTCAGGTGATTGATCTCTAGCATTCTGCCACTTGGCCAGTTTCTACGGAACCTATTACTGGGAAAACATCTGTGCTAGCTCTTTTTGTCTGCATCAGCATATGTTGGGCAATGAAGCATAAAAGTTGCAAATAGTTTCCCTAATTTCAATACACAATTGTAAACTACACTCTGTTTTTATCATCTTTCTTCCCTCTACTCCACCCCATGTAAGTATTCAGTTGCATTTCATAGCTCAAATTGAGAGGAGAAAAATGAAAACCAAATATTTAACTTTGAGCAATTGTTCTCCACTACTAAGATTGTCTGGAAGGATATATGAATATATAAAGTTGGTTTAAACCTTAGCAGGAAAAATGTACTGTATACAGACTGTGTAATTAGTTTCTTGAAGCCTTGCCTCTAGTTTTATACTTGATCAGTTATTTCTTCAATAAAATAATATTCAGCATGGTTATACAAGGTCTTTAAAGCAATTGCAAAAGGTTAATTGTACCAAATTAACATATCTAATATGATACTAGTGCCACAATAAGTGGTGAATAGCAGTAGTTTTATCCACCATATGTATTTAAGTGCCATATCTATTTGTCTAAGTATTTCTGAACACAACCTCCTGAATATCTGCAGCTGAATAGTTTAATTTTTTGTAATCAGTGTTTTTTTTCCAGTAAATTGCGCATATACAGTTTCTTTCTATCCTGTGCAAACCTTAACACATCTGTTAATCTGCAATTTTATTTCTACAATAAAGTAGTACAGGTGATCTGGACATTACAGCTTTGCATCTCTCGAATATACATTTTTTAAAAAAATGTAACTGACCTGCTTAATAATTTCAGAGATGACATTAGGTAGGCTCAGTGAACTAAATTTCACAATGTTTAAGCTGGAACATTTAAGCATCCTTTAGCATGTGCTTGTTCTTATGTATTTTTTTAATCTTAGTGTGAGAAAAATAGATGACAGTTTATTAAAAAATATTGGCATGAGGAAAATCCTAAGCTTTTTTTTCTGTTATATTAAGCTAGTCCACTGATAATATCCCCAGTGATAGCCAGGGCTAAAAGTGAAAGTGTGACCTAGAGGTGAGCAGGAAACAATAGTGAAACAAAAACCAAGGTTTTATTTTGCAAAGCTATATTAGTAATATGGCAATGCTAGCTTACCACGAACGTTTCTGTCCATGATTTTCCCCTTATTTTGAAGGATGGTGAAAAAGTTAAAATGTTGAATTATTTTGAATACTAAAAACTATAAGGAGATGAAGTGAAGGAGACAATGACAGTGGGCTTTAACTGGGAGAAAAGGGGCTTTCAGAATTTGTTTTCACAAATATCTTTGGTGGTATAAGAGAGAAGCCTAGATGAAGTAAGTTCAGATCAAGTAGAACACAACTGAGAAGCAGAGAAGGAAAAGTTAATTAAAAAAAAAAAAAGAAAGAAGAAAATTAAAGACTGTAGATGAGAAGATGATGTTTGGAATAAGATCAGAGGAGTTACAGAAAACAGAGAAGGCAGGAAAAAGAAAGAATTTTTCCTTTAAGTGAATTTCGATTTAACAGATGCTTAAAAGGACAAAATAAAGATTGCAAATAATTGCTTTCAGAATATGATGAATGATGTAATGAAATCAGAAAAGTATTTTCATAACTTTTGAGAAGCACACTTTGTGTGTTGATGATATTTGACATGTAGTGTCGACATGAATGCACTG
>VYZQ01028438.1:0-12155 GCA_013400655.1 Mystacornis crossleyi
CAGGGGTGCTCAGGGGTGCTCAGAGTGCCCACACCAAGACAGGATGCAGAGAAAGGGCCCAGCCTGTTTATTCCCCACCAATACTTTGGGCTGTATCCACGGATCACAGAATCCCAGAACGGTTTGGGTGGGAAGGACTTTGAGGCCCACTCAGTGCCAGCCCTGCCTTGGGCAGGGACACGTTCCACTCTCCCAGGTTGCTCCAGCCTGGCCCTGGGCACTTCCAGGGATGGGGCAGCCCCAGCTGCTCTGGGAATTCCACTGCAGCCTCTCCCAGGGAAGAACACGGTATTAAAATAGTCTCGGAATACAAGCTCACCCTGAGGACAGCTCACGCACTTTCCCGACATTCAAACAATTCCTAGAAAACTCAAGCACCTTTTATTCTCAGAATTTCCCCCAGAAGCCACCAATTTCCAACTGCACAGACAGTTAAAATCTCCGTGCACGAGCTGAGGGACCAAACTAACCCCTGACTTGGGAGATGAAACCTCTCCACGGACCACAGAATCCCAGGATCATTCCGGTGGGAAAACAGCTCCGAGATCGTGTCCAGCCTTTGGCAGGGTGCTCTCCAAAGCCTCAGCTATCAGGGCAAGACTCACAGAGTGGCTCAGGGCTTTTCTTCTTACCAAAAGGGCAGATTTATGAAATATTCCCAGTTTTCCCTATCAAACGGCTCGCAAAGATCCCATCCAAGGAGTGGGAAAGGCCCCCCCGTTTTTCCTGGGCAATCTTCAGCCACGCAATTCCTGAAGCAAGACGTGAAATTAGAGAAACCTTGTGCTGGTATCACTTAATGAGTCACAGCCCCTCCAACTCAGAGCACAAAAAGCACAATATCAGAACTAGCTGTGCTTTTTCCCCGGCCCCTGCATATGTTTTTGTTGTTAAAAAAAATTTTTAAAAAATAATAAAAAAAGCCTTGTTTGGGAGTTGGGCCAAACACTGAAGTAACTATTTCAACAGGTGTTGGTTTCCTTTCAAGAACCTCCGAAAGGCACCCGGGGAGGAGGGGGTGGCTTTTGTGTTTTTTTAGCATTTGGGCTTTTCTCAGGATATCCCCACCCCAGAGCAGCCCGGGACAGGGAGGTCAGGAGCGTCCGTCTTTGCGCGAGCGCGCGCACGGGGCCGGCGCGGAGCCGGGGCTCCGGCAGGAATTTCAGCAAAACGCTGCCTTCCCTAAACGCTCCCGGAGCCGGGGGCCAAAAATAAGAGGAGCGATGGCCGCTCGCTGCTCTCCTCCATCAGCGCGGGGAGCCGGGCGCGCCGCTCGCCTCGGCCTCCTGCCTTTCCAGGGAGAGCGGCCCCCAGCCTCGGCTTTTAGTGGGGCCCATCAACAGCTGCCACTTGCAATCGGGGAAGATGGAGTGTGAGCAGAGCAGCGTTCGTGTCCTGAGCGCCGCCGAGCTCCGGGTTTTTAGCTGCAGGGAAGAGTTTGGTTGAATCTTAGGACCTTGCTGTCGGTCCAGCAGGAAAGCGGGAAGGGAAATCAGCTCCAGTTTTATCCTTCTCAGCAAAAAAAAACATCCAAAAAAAGCTGCAAATTTTCTCTGTGGTGTTCTGAGGTACCTCAGTGCACAGAGGGAAGCAACACCGAAATCCACAGAGTTTGAGAAGGGACCTTAAATGTTATTTAATTCCACCCCACACCTCCCGCTATCCCGGCTGGCTCCAACCTGGCCTCGGACAATTCCAGGGATGGGAAATCCACAATTTCTCTGGGCAACCTCTGCCAGGGCCTCCGCACCCTTTAGGAAAACAGCTGCTGTGACTAAAATGAAATTTCATTTTCCTCTCCATCCATGCTGCGAGGCGGAGCAGGTACATGGCACAACTGGGGACGAGGTTTTAAGAGGGCTTTGATTTTTCAAAGGAAACAACAAAAAGAAAAAAGCCTTTTCTTAATAGAAAAAATTCCGATTACTCTTCAAATGTTACCAAGTCTCACGGCAGCCCCAGGGTTATCTCCTGGGGTTGGATTCAATTAGTGCAACTTGGATTCGGGATGAATTTAGATAGGGAAGGACGATAAGGAATTACTTAGTGCTCACCAGATTTATTAATTTCATGAACCACGAGAACTCGGTGACTCCACATTACAGCTTCTCCATTTCTCTATGATGTGGCCAAGAGAGCAGCTCCCTGACAGCTGAAAATATTGCTAAATATCCCAGCTCTCTCCCAAGAAAGCTTTTGGTAAGGAAACAGCTCTGGCTTGTTAAACCACTTTATTTCTGCTTGGTTTTCTTGTTCTGAAGAAATGTTCCCCAAACGCCAGGTCCAAATGGAATCTGTAATTTTCCTTCCGCCAGCATTTCTCTTACGCCACTTAACCTTAAATCTTCTTTTTTTGCCTTCAAAATCCAATTTAATCATGAAAAATCAAGTAGTTTATGTGAACACTTATATGAAATACATCGATTTTTCCACTTGGGTTACCATTTGCTGAACCCACAGCTGTGTTTGTAGGGAGAGATTCAAGTTCTACAAATAAAAAAATAATAAATAAAGACAGAAACAAAACCCTAAATACAAATCCAGTTTTCCTACAGACTTTCTAAGTGTCCAAAATATGCAGATGGGAATCAAACGAAGCATTTATTAAGAATTCAAAACGTCAAGTTATTGAAATTCTTCCCACAAAAACGCCGAGTAAATAGAAATTTGCGGGCAGAACTCAAGGGGAAGTTTGGCACTGTAAATCAACCAAAATCCACTGCGAAGGTTTCTTTTAAAATGCCTTTTTAAACACACGAAATTTGGACTGCCATAACCATAATAAAAGGGTGGAGTGTCCGTTTGATAAAACCCCGAGATACCTGATGACTACAGGAAGCACAGATTTGGTGATAACGGCTTTTTCACCGCCTTGCAGTTTCCATACCAAGCTTTCTTATAATTTCATTTTTTTTCCCCTAAAAAAAACCCAAAAAACCTTCCTCTTGAGCACCTCCAGCTTAATAAACAGCAAAACCAGCGCGGATTAAAATTAGAAAAGTATTATTAAACCTTAATTGGGACTTAAATTCTGCGGCCGGGATTAAGGGGGAGTTTTAGAGGCGGCGTTGTTGGGCAATCCCGGAGTGCTGAGCAGCGTTTGGCCGGCCGGGGCTGGAATTTCCCCGGGAAATTTTCCCCCGGAGCACCCGGGCCCCGCCGCAGGGTTTGGGAGCCGTGTCAGGGCGGGATTTGGGAGGCGAGGAACTTCCCAGGGCCTGCGCCGAGAGGAAGCAGAAGGCAAAAGAGGCTCCCGGGGAGCGGCTCGGGCTCCTCTCTGCAGCGGGGAATGAAAGCCCCGAGTCCAACCGACCCTGCAGGTCCTCGCTGCGATCCCAGCGGGGTCGGGTTCCTCAAAGGGAGATTTCTCCCCATTCACAGGCCTCGAGTTGGTATGAAAAGCAAATAAAAGCTTAAAAAGAAAGAGATGTTGACAGCAATTTAATGAGGGGGTTTAGAATCACCTCATTAACCCTTTCACTATTGGAAAGGTTCTTTAAGGTGTCAAAAAGTCTCCGACAGTGAGCTCTGACCATCCGGAGCTTGGCTTTCCTCACGGGAACCCTTTTTCTGTTAATAGTCCAAAATTCAGGTTAAAATTTGAATTTTAAAACCTCAAACAATTGCTAAAATTAATACACATTCAAATAACTGCTCGTTTATGAAGCCACCCTCCCTGAAAACTGCCTGGGATTTCTTGAATTCAGTGAGGAAGGAATCACAAATGAGTACGAGAAAACCCTGGTAAGGAAAGGAAAGGAAATTCCTGTGTTGGCCACAATTTCACTAATTCCAGGTGGCTCTCCACACCCCCAGCCCCAACCCGAAAATTAAAATCAATAATGAGGAGACACAAAGTTCTGAGCACAGAACAAGTTCCAGGGGCAGTGGATTGGTTTTAGATCCCAAACTGTTCCCATCTCGGGGATCCTCCTGGAAAATGGGAATAATCCCACCAGAAGAATTTTGGAAAGGCTGTTTTGGAACTCCTCACACTCCTTCCTGGCAGGTTTAATTATCCCATCAACAACCCAAAGTTTGAGTGGCGCTCCAAGCCTGCAGCAATCCCGGGAAAAGTGGGGATAAATGGAGATATTGCAGATATTCCAGAGGCTCCCAGTCAGCCCCCACCACCACCCGTGGATCTCACTGGGAGAGTGAGGAAAAATTAATTAAAATCTCCTGCTGCTCCCAGAGAGGAGATGAATGAAGACTGGAAAGACTTTTGGAACGCTTGACTTTTTAATCCCTATAATGCTTTTAGAGGTGAACACTTGGGTGAACACTGATGCTCTCTATAATTTTATCATGTTTTGGATAATTCATTGCAAATAATTACAAATCCTTCCATTGTTTGCATGTTACCGATCTAAACTCACCCACGCTGTTATCAAATAGTTCAACAGGTGGCTCAAGAGATGGATTTGCAAGTTTGGCTTTTTATTTGAATTTCCCATGTAATTAAAAATTGATATCATGAAATCTGACAACATCAATACTTTCACCCCAGCAGGCACCTGTAATATGTAAATAACAGAGTTTATCTTCAACGCCCTGATAAATGGGGGATATCAACTTTCTGGTGCAAACCCACACGTTTTACATCGCCTTTCAGAGCACCTCAGAGGAAGAAAAAAGCTGTGATAACAGCAAACCACCGCTCAAATCCTGTGATAAAACACCCCGATCCTCTAGGAAAGGGCTTGAGACAGAGCGAGAGGAAAAATATCGGGGATTTGAGCGAGGTGAGCAGGCTGCTGTGGGCCGAGAGATAAAAAAGGGGGCTCTGAAATCCCCATCGGCGCCTGCGCCAGCACACCGAGAGCGACAGCGGAGCTTCCTTTGGGAATAACCAGCTCTCGGGGCCACGAGGCAGAGGGAAGGGGATGCAGAGAGCACAGGCAGCTCCTTCACTCTCCCCAGCCCCATTTGGCAGGGCCGAAGAGCAGAGGAGCCTTTGCGTTTCTCTCCGCGCGGGCTGCCACGCTCAGGAAAAGGCAGATTTCTCAAGTCACCGCTTTCCTGCCCTTCCCAGCCGCGCTCCAAGAGCGGCCGAGGCTCCAAAGGCGCAGCTGTTCCTCCCAGGAAGGAGGGCAAAGGAAATGAAGGCTGAAGTGGAGAGGAAAGGGATAATCCACAGCGAGAGCAGCTGCTCTGCCTGCCTCACTTGGGAGTTCAAAGATTCCAGCAGCAGCTTGTAACAAAATGTTTTGCAAGGGGGTTTGGGGAGGGCGGGTTTGAATTTTGAGGGTGTTTTTAGTGTCACAGGAGTGAAGATTTGAAGGCTGGCTCCGGCCAGAGGAGGGAGGACAAGCCCAGCAGAAGTTTCCCGTGTTGCTCGTGCCAATCCTCGCTGGCCTCCCAAGGATCTCGGCGTCCTGGAGCGCTGGATTGTGCAGGGAACGGGGACGAGCAAGCCAAAACAGGAAGCCAAGTGTCTACTAGAAACTAAGTGAAAATTACCCCGAAAAACTGCAGACATATGGGATGAACTGGATGTGACCCCAGGCTCGTGGAACTGCTACATCATTGTTTACTCCTCCATCACCACAACTGTCACTCCAGTCACTTTTAAGGATTTGTTCCATTATCCCATCACCGTGTCAGGACACAAACACAGTTCTCAGGCCAACCAAACGCAGCCAGGAAGAACAAAAATGCAGGAAAAGGCCAAAAAAAAAAAAGACATTTTTGTTGCTCTTTTTTTTTTTTTTTTTTTTTTTTTTTTTTTTTCCTGAAGGGAAGGAAGCTGTTGTAATATCTTGGAATTTAGCAGCCACAAAAGAGCAGCAGCTTCGTTTCTGCCACACTGAGACACTTCTCCAGCAACTCCTTCCTCAGAGCTGAGCTGAGAACACAAGGCCAGCCTTGATTTCCAGGGGATTTTGATTTTCACCAGGATGCAAGAGTTTTCCCACCGCACTAAAACACGCAGATTTTCTCCAGAATTTCAGGAATTAACAACAAAACACGAGGGTGACATCTCCAAGGACCAGGAGCAAAGGGTTGTGCTGCTGCCTGGGAGTGTCCCAGCTCCCACCAGCTCAGCACAGAGCAAAGGGGAAGCAAAATCCTCCTCTTCCATCTCATGGAATGAAACAGGAGCTCCACGAAAAAAACAAAGTGGGATTCTGAGAAAGGTGTTTTCGTCATTAGAGTAATGAAAACTGCCAGTGACAGGGCAGGGCACAGCGAGGCAGCCGACCTCAGACTTTAGAAATCTGATCATTTTTAAGGTTACCCGATAGCATCGCTTCAATCCCGCACTTGCAGGGCCTTACCAGGAAAATCCTGAGGCCTCAAAGGCTGCAACACCTGCAGGAGGCCCCTGCAGCTGCTTAAAAACCTCTCCAAAACGAAGGCAGAACTGCAAATTCTGTGCTGGGACAGAGGGGAAGGAGATGATGGAGGAAGTTCTTATCTCCAGTCTTATCTGCAGAGGAAGGCATTCCCACCCTTTGGATCTGGGATTAAAACCAGGTCCCTTCCGCAGGCTGCACGTCCCTGAAGCAGAGAACTGGGAGGGAAGGATCCCTTTGTCTTTGTTATCATCAAACTCTGGTCACTTGGGTGAGAGGAGAACAGGACACAAAGCAAACCCAGAAAGGAACCCCAAAAACCAAGCCCAAAATGGAACCCCAAAAAGCAGAGACACAGCCCTGCCCCACACAGCTGAGGTGCAATAGATCACTAATTACTATAAACCAACCGAAAATTAATTTATCACAGAAAAGGCTGAGTTAGAAGGGTCCCATCAGGATCAACCTAAAATGAATTTATCACAGAAAGGGCTGAGTTAGAAGGGTCCCATCAGGATCAACCTAAAATGAATTTATCACAGAAAAGGCTGAGTTAGAAGGGACCCATCAGGATCAACCTAAAATGAATTTATCACAGAAAAGGCTGAGTTAGAAGGGTCCCACCAGGATCAAGCCCAACTCCTGGCCACGCACGGGACACCCCAAGTATCTCCACTCTTCAATCCAAATAATCCTTTGCTAAGAGCATTACAGTCCAGTCCAATAAATTTCATTCATAAGAGCTGAGATGTTATTGATCAGCAAAGCCTGGGCAGGAATCATCTGAGCCCCGGCCAAGCCCCAGCGCTGCACTTTGAGCACTCCAAGAGAGCCAATTATTACTCATGACTTCATGTTTTCTTCACCTTCCTGCTGAAGAGATTATTTAAGACCTCAAATCACTTAACTGGATTGTTTTGTCCTGTTATGAGTCATCTCCGAATTCCAAGGCCCCATTAGATTCTCCTTCAGGAGCTGCGAGCAGCTCCCCCGATGGCCTGAGCTGGAAACGCGGGAGGGGCCGGGGCTGCAAAACTCACCCAGGCTCGGCCCTCTCCCCCCAGCTGCCTCCTCCGATTCCTGTGGAAGTGGAAAGATCTCACAGCCCGACGCTATTCCCACCCCCCCGAAGCCACACTGCACTCTAATCCTGTTTGCTTGTGAACGCAGAGGGAACAAACCAGAAAGAGGAGGGGAGAGAGGAGGCAACAGCATTTAGGGCTGTGATTGTTTTTTATCGTTTGTTTCTGGTTTGCTTGTTTTCCAAAGCACTTCTTGACACACGAACTGCATTTTTCTCCCCCAAAATGAATTCATATGAAGCATTTGGGGGTCGAGGGCAAAGAAGCCTTACGAACACACCTCGCAGGATTTGAATAAATAAATAAAGCCGTAATAATAAAGAATAAAACTTAATGCACAGGCTGTGACTCCGTGTTTAAAAACACTTTGCTATTTCTGGTGAACAAAGGTTTACTGTTGAAAACTTCGCAGTCACAACTGAGTAGCAAAAACAGGATACAGCAAACTGGAGCCTTAAAATAGTGACTATTCTTCCGAGTTGTGCTCTATCGCCGGGCAGGGAGCCAAGCAAAGCTACAACAGGCACCAAACCTGATTTGAGAGCTTTGAAAAACAAACCCCAGCCCGTGGCAGCTCAGCAAGTGCCACCCTCCTTCCCTGCGAGGCTTTCGGCGAGAGGGAGGCGTGGATGCTGCTGAAAATTCAATATAATGCAGAGGAGAGGGCTCCGACTTGAAGCTCATTTATTATTTGATACCCAGAAGGCAAAGAATTCTCTTGGTTGTATTTAGATGTAGCTCGACACTCTCGAAATCTTGTTTATTTTTGTGAGCATTATTAGCTAACAATGTGCTCTTCAAGAAAATATTCCTTCTGAGCAGGCGTGTGCTGGAGAACGCCAGGAAACAATCGTCCAGCTTCAATAAAAAGTTCCTCAACCATCCCCATTCCTCCTATTGAAATGCCTCAGAAAAGCTGAAATAAAAGCAGAGATGCCCTCATTAAGTAAGATAAAAATAGCTTTTATGTTCCATTTTTTATTTTTAGCTAAAGAATGAAAATTCAGTTATGTAACCCTACAAGTTTCGTAAATTAGGAGCCAAGCAGGGCATGTTTGCACTCTTTGGGGTTCAGGGGCACCTCACTCTGCCCTGAGAGTGGCCACGAGCTACAGAAAATTGTCTGGAGCTTGAAAAATGTGGCATCAGCCAACCCTTCAGGTATCAAAAACATCCAAAACACCATCAGAGTCCAAATTCTTCGAATGCAAAAGGCTCATTCAGCACAAGCATCTCCCTGAACCAGAAGCAAATCTAATTACAAGGAGAAGGTCAATCAGACATTGGAATCTGAGCTGGCTGCTGGAAACTTGTGCAATATTTAAGATATTAAATAAATATTAAATAAGAGATTCTCTATCCCTCTTGCTGCCAGGAGTAGAATCTACACTGAGACTCTGCAAGGAATAAAAAGGTGAGAAGTCAGGGCATGAAACAATCCCTGCCTTCCCTCCTCCAAGGGAGGTTGTTTATTGCTTTAATCCAGCTTACAGATGTTGAAATCCCACTCTGAGGCTCCAGAGCTGGAAAAATCTCCTGCACAGCTTCACGAGCTGCTCCTCCAACAGGTCTGAAGAGGCCCCATCCTGTCACCAACAACTGCTCCTCTGTCTGTGGTGGGAGCTATCACCATCTGCCTGGAAATTCATATATTTTGGGATATCAACTCCAATTCCCTCCCCTCCGAGACCTCGGCCGTCCAAGGAAAATAATATTCACATAAATAGTAATCGCCGGGTATCAAAATTAATTGAAAATTCATCTTAACAGAGCTGCAGCCTGCAGTTAACACATCTTACTACTCTGGAGTGATAAGTAACCGTAGTAAAAACACCAGTGAGCAGCCCAGCAGGGAGAGCACAGAGGAGATTTCCCCAATCATCAGGAAAAGTGATAGAGCAGGCAAAGGAAGTAAAAGACACTTGCAGAAAATCTGCCTGTGAAGCAGAGACTTTTGGCCAAGGCTCGTGCAGGGCTGTGGAATTGTTGCTGCAGCCTCAAGCTGCAGCACTTCAGCCTTCTCCACTTCATTACTGAAGAGCTGTTTTTTGTGGGGGTGCCGTGTTGTTGTTCGAATCCAAAGGATTGTTCTGGTACACGGGGAAGAATTTTCAGTTGCCGAGAAATAATTTGCAAAACAAGACCGTTAGCAACACTTGGTTACAACTTTATCATTTATAAAGGCCCGAGGAGGTGGGGCCAGAACCCCCCCAGCTGATAAAGAGGGGCTGTTCCAGTGCTCCCTCGGCTCCACAAGCACTGCTGGAGATGCTCATTCCTGGATATCGCTTCCAACAGCGTGAAATGCAAATCATTTCAAACAAATCAAAGCAGCGTTTTAAATATTAACTCCGGGAAGGATCAGAGATGCTGATAATAAAGCCTCACATCCAGCTGGCACCTCAAGCTCACAGAATTCCGGAATGGTTCGGGGTGGAAGGGACATTAAGGACCATCCAAGTGCCACCCGTGCCGTGGGCAGGGACACCTTCCCCCAGCCCAGGCCGCCCCGACCCTGCCCAGCCTTTGGCCACTTCCAGGGATGGGGCACCAAAGCCTCGGGGAGCACATTTGTTTAACAAAATGCAAAGAGTTGAGACCAAAAGAGTGAAAAGGGAAGGAGCAGCGAGGTCACAGCCGGTCACCGTCACTAAACGAACCCCGTTCCCCAAAAATCTACCTGAGTCTGAATTTGCTGCTTGTCACTCCCTCGCTCCAGCAACTCCTCAGCAACAGCTACAAAAACACCGAGGTTGAATTCCAGCCGTCACAACCAGGAATGGTTTTAAACCAGAAAAGCTTATTTTCTTTACTTTTTTTTTTTTTTTAAGATACAGCCTTACATTTGCTGAAAAGTGCCCTGAAGTCTACTTGAGTTTCAGATCCTGCATTAGGCACAAAAAATATCGATGCCAGTGTGGAACAGAGCATTAGGGAGTGATGGATGCTGTCGGGGCCATTGACCAAACTGCCCTTCCACTACTCAAGAAAATGTTCCTTTGCCATTACAGATGGATAATGGAGAACACAGATAAATATTTAGCCTTTAAGACATTTTGGTTAAATCCCTATTGATCGTTCTTGAGAGGACGTCTATTTTTTGCCAAATTAGTGTTTGATTAACACTACAATGAAAGCGCTCGATAATTTCACAGAATCACAGGATCTCAGACTGCTTTGGGTTGGAAGGACCTTAAAATCATCAACTTCCACCCTGTGCCACGGGCAGGGGCACCTTCCACTATCCCAGGGTGCTCCAAGGCCCTGGCCCTGGACATTACCAGGGATGGGAAATTCAGAACTTACCCGAGCAACCCCTGCCAGGGCCTCCCACCCCCAGCGGGAGGAATTTCTTACACAAAATTCACACACCTGGACAGAGCGGGAAATTTGGGTTAAAACTCACCCCAAAAGCCCCAAACCCACGGGTCTGATGTAATCTGGTCCATCCCTGCTGCACCCACACGTGGCCACGCCGGACTGAGCAGGGTGCTGGGCACAGGAGTGAAAGCTCCCACTGAAATGTGCCCCACGTGCTGCCTCAGCAAAGAGCCGGGGCTTTGATATTCCTAAAGTGCAGGAAGTGCTTCCCAACCAAAATCAATGGCATTGATAAATTGATTCTAAAATGGAGAGCAAACCGTTAGCGGGAGGAGCAGGGGGTTGATGAACGGCGGCTTTCAATCAACCTTGTTTCCGAGATAGTTAGAAAAATAAAAACGCCGTTTACATGATGAAAAAATTTGATAAGAACTAATCTGATTGAGAAACCCAAGAACAGGTAAAAATGGTTCCCAAGCCCACGTCCTCACACAACCACAACCACGCTCTGGGCTTTCCAGGCCTGGGGTTTCCCACTCCGTTTCCTTTGTGCTGGCAGGAACATTTTTTTTTCCCATTCCACCTCACAGATCCTGAAGATAGTTTGCCCTCAGGCCACTTTGCTACAAAAATCATTTTTCAATGCCAAATATTCTCGAAAACTACTTGGAGGCACGGTTGCTGTAGCTGTGTTTCGGGGGGTGATGTTTTACACCCGCAGAGCTCCTCATTCCCCTCAGTCCTGCACAGAACTCACATGAACACAGCACCAACCCCTCCTGCCCCCTGGGTAACTTCTACAGCCGGAACTCAAAGACAGCACTACAAATTTCAATTTCTGACTAGAAAACCAAGAGAATCAGTATCCACACCTACTGCTCTTCAGTGTAACCACAGGCCCAGCTCCCCTGTGCACAAACACCTCGGCAGCTTGTTTTGAGGGGAAAACCCCAAATCAACCCCAAAGAGCTGGAGGAACTGACTGTACCTCACCTTGAGAACAAATCCTCTTCCTAAATGAGCACCTTCTATAAATGCAAATTACCACCCAGTGCCGATGCTAAATAAAACCGAAACGCAGCAGCCGGAGCTGAGTCCCACATGTTCACCCTGAGAATTACAACCAAGCACCCAAAATGCAGCAGTTGTACAATTCGGCCTCACGTGCTCCCCAGATCCTTCCCAGCTTTGCTACATCATTAACACCCAGGGATTTGGCCACTGCACACAGAAAGACTTTGTCCAGCAGCAGCTGTGCTGTGTGGGAGTGATGGGACAATCAATAAAAAAGTCATTGTCTCCTTTAAAAAAAAAAAAAAAAAAATCCAACAAAACCTGCCTGGGTTTGCCAGAAGAAAGCTTCCCCTGCCCAGCGACTGCAGCGCGTTTCCCGGGATGGCACAGCAGGGCCGGCTCCGTGTTTACCTTGGACAGCTCAGGCAGGCTGAGGAAA
>VYZQ01028440.1:0-10635 GCA_013400655.1 Mystacornis crossleyi
GTTTTCACCTCCTCCTCTTTTCTGGCTAGAATTGAAACTGTGCCCCCAGCCTTTGTTTTGATTTCTTATTAAATATGTTAACACAGAGGCGTTAGCACCATTTCCAGTTGGCCCAGCTTAGGCCAGCAGCCTGTCCATCCTCAGAGACATCAGGGTTTGGCTCTGCTGGACATGGCGGAAGCTTCTAGCAGCTTCTCACAGAAGGCACCTCTGTGGCCCCTCTGCTACCAAAAAACAGGCTGTGCAAAACCTACACACACATTAATGTGCTTAAATCATCTTGTGATTTCCTTACCCTCTTCCTAAAGTATGACCGTTCTCAACTTCTTCAGACATCTTCACAAATTAGGCAGGGGACTCTTGGTAGCTGTTAGGGAAATGTGAAGGTTTAAAGGCAGCTAAGGTCTTGTTTTCGAGCTATTTGTGCTAGGACAAATAGATTATTTATTACCCCCCATGCCCCAGCAGAATGAAAATTCTGTTTTGAGTTAGCATGCCCAGGCTCTTTCTTGGCTGTGCAGTACTATCTTACTTTTGAAGGATTATGCCAGGGGCTTGAAGGTTGATCCATGGGCAGATTGCTGAAGGCACATTGGGAGGGAAATGTCTTTCAGGATCTCTCTCTGCTGCTCAGCATTGGTCCATCCTGCAAAAGAAGGAATACAAACTTCTTGAAGCACCCATATCTCTGCAGTCAGCTCTGATGTCTGGTTTGGAGCTATACATCTGTACACAGGCAGAAGTACCTCTCACCACCTTGGTGGCAGATGTAGAGTTCGAAGGATATTTGCTGCATGTTACCCAGCAAAATGAGGCTACATTAAATATTTTTACACAGAGCTGGAATGTAATAAAATTAACAAGTGAAGAGACAATTTCATTCTGCAATAACCCACAGTTCCTTCAAGGTGTAGTTCTGCAGATTTGAGTTGAGGTCACCCAGGCCTATACATTTCCAGAACCTTCCAGACATTTTCTGTTGAGGTCTGGCAGGTTTTGTTTCTTTTACCAAACACTGAGGACTGGCAGATGCATTAATTCTAGAGCTCTTCCTTGTCTTCCCTGAGCTTCCACTGCAGCCAGGTCAAACACTTGAAGCCTTCTGGTCACTTACATCAGGTTTGTTCAGTGTCAGTTTAACAAAGTGCTTAATCTGGAACTGCAGTCTGGTCTGTCTTCACGTGAAAAGGTTTTCACACTGTTCCAATTTGGAAATCTCAACACAGCAATAGTTCTGAGTAGTTAAAAGAACCCAAGAAAATAATGTGTTTTCCTTGTTCAGTAATGACTTTCAGTTCTGTGTAGTAAGATAGGTGCTGATCAAGAATGTGATTCAGCCCTAGGCCTTAATGTTGTCTTGGGTAATTTTAAAAGAAGAATATATGAAAATACTAAAGATCTGAGAAGATGAGACACTGTGGTCTTGTCAAGCATTTCCAAAACTCATACAGCATTGCTAAGCAATGTGTTTGTATTTATGAATGTGTCAGTAAGTGCAATAAATGTGTGTATTTAAATAAAGTTATTTTCTAAATAGCTTTGGTTTGGTGTAAAGAGACTTTTATATTGTATACTATCATTTAAGGCACATTAGGACAGTATTCCATATTTTAGATGTTTGACCTCACTTTAAGACCTAATTAAATTGTGTAAGTTTTTAAATTTAAAGAAATCGGTTTCCAGTACTTTCTCTAAGTGTCATTCACGACAAAGTAACCTGGATTATTTTGACTTTTTTCTTTTTCAAATAGAAGATGTTATCTAAGTGGCTATGTCTGGCTAACCTCATAATTTGTGATTTGCATTAGAAAAAGCAGTTGAAGATCACATGATCAGTGATAAATAAATCAACAAACTTCCCATATGCAAACATGGAAGGAATTTTAAAAAAAAATATTTTACTCTGCTGCTATTTTTTTTTAGATGAAGTTATGAATTTCAGGAACTTTGCTATTACAGGTAGCATCGATTGCAGATGAAGCCACACAATCAGAAGTGATAATTGATTCTCAAAAACGTAGGGAAATACTTTCAAGAAGGCCTTCATACCGGTAAGGACTTTTAATTTTAGTTTTACTGGTTTTAAAGGCATCTTATTTATTACAGCAAAACTGTCTGATAAAAGTCAGTTATTTTATTTTCTTATGGATATGGATTTTAAAGTACATAAAATTACTTACATTCTTCTTTTAGAAAAATTTTGAATGAACTCTCATCAGATGCTCCTGCAGTAGGCAAGATTGAAGAAGAGAAGTCAGAAGATGAAGGAACGCCTTCTGGTATTTCTGCAGTGGCCATGCCAACCAGCCTGTATCATACTAACACAGGGCAATACCGTATGTTTGCAAATGTACTATGTGATGATGCAGAACATACATAACCCAGCTTTGTTTCTAAGAGTTACATAATGCAGTAGGGATGTTGTGTGTTGATGAAGAGGAATAAGAGAGTCTGTATTTCTAAGCAATTATTATTAATTTTTTCTAACATGGGCATTATAGACTTTCAGTCTCCTTCTTGTAGTATTTGTTGGCTGCTAGATTTAGTCCTTCTAGAGCTTCTGTGCATTAAAATGTGGAGGTGAGGCTCAGCTGAACTGAAAAATGCTGACACTTTTATGTGAATGTTTAATGATACAAATCATTGCAGTTTCAAATTCCTGTGATTTGCTGTGTATTAATGCTATTCATTATATGAAATGGCAAATAAGAGTTTTTTGAAATGTAAAGTATGAAATTGCTTGTTAACTTCCAGTTTTCTTTCATAAAAGAACTATGTCTTTTTGTCTCCAGTTTTTAAGTATCTATACTTTCACTGCAGAATTAACATAAATCATGGTTTCCAACATTTGATACTTCATCCAAATACAAGTTAAAAGTTGCATTCACAGTTCTGTTCTATAGATCTGCTTTTGGATATTTTTATTCCTGTATTTATGGTAGAAGTGTTGCATAACTTGCACTCTATGGCTTCTTTGGACATAATCAGATGTCATCTAAGGGATAACTATATGATAACTTTTTTTAAGAATTTGTATTTGATAAAGCTTCGCTCCTACAGTTTGTAGGGCTTTTCCACGTGTTTTCGTAAGTAGACACACCAAAGGGCAGGTATTTTTCCTTTGATATAATGACAGGAAGATTGTATGAGAAATCTTGTGTAGTTTTTTTCCTGAAATGTCAAAACAGAGGAGGTCTATTAAAACATTACAGTGGCATTTAAAAGAGGATAGAATGGCTCTCTAGTTGTATTCTACTCACCCTTAAAATTCTGAAGTTATTTTTAATTTCTGCAACTAAACTAATTATTAATGGTGAGAAGACAGAATTTGCCTTTAGTATCTGTCCTTTCCTATCTAGAAAGTAATTTTGCCTGTGCCCCTATGCTGCTTTTCTTACCCTTTCTGTAAGCTACAGACATAAATAAATGTTTGCTGTGTGATGTCCAGCATCTGAAGTGTTCTTTTCTGTGGAAAAGAACACGGTCATCCTAAATTACAGCTATCCAGTACTGAATCCGGCATGTATTCTTATATTCTAAGAAAAATTAAATATTTTTCTTTAACTTTTGAATTGTATTTTTGAATTTGCTTAGGTTTAATTAAGAATCTATGTATTTGCCATTTCAAGGCTTAAAAAGAAGTGCTACAATGTCTGTGTATTACCTAGTGAGCCTGCAAACCTATAGGATTTCTAAGAAGTTTTTGAGATTAGGTTTCTTAATTGTAGCTGCCTCTGGGAAGCCAGAGTTGTACTTTGACTGCAATGTCTTGCAGGATGTGATTCTTAAGGGAATATATTTTCATTTGAACTCACCTATAAAAATAGTGGCAGGGAATTTAAGTCAATAACAGAATTCAAAGATTTTGCTTCCTTGTTCAATCTGATGTTTAGTTCTGAAAATTAAGCAACAGAGATCAT
Organism: Mystacornis crossleyi; assembly: GCA_013400655.1. Lineage (NCBI taxonomy): Eukaryota > Metazoa > Chordata > Aves > Passeriformes > Timaliidae > Mystacornis > Mystacornis crossleyi. Next base: position 3,921 of record VYZQ01028440.1, read on the forward strand.
CACTGACTATGTAAGAACAGAATCCATAAAAATTTTATTAAATCTCATGTGTCTTAATTTAAATTTGGCTATAAGCCAGGCTTGGGAGATTTCTGTTCTTTCCTGCTTTTTCTTTGAGTAAGTTATAGTTGTAGCCTAAAACATGTGCTATATAATTAAGGTTCTCCTCATAATGGGGCATTGCTTCAAGATGCAATGTCAGCCTTCATGGACTCTTGGTTTTGGCTCAAAAACTTTATTTTGAGAGATTTTTCTTCTTGAGAATAGTTTTTCTTGCCCAATTTATTAATTCATTAATTTGATTTTTTTTAAGTTTGTTTTTGTAAGTTAAAATATCTTTTGTCTCAGCAAAGTCTGTGTATTTTAATTCTAGTTAGGCCAGGTGGTAGCAAGGTTGTAATTTCCTTGTAATAAAGGGGGTTTTCATTTGGAACTTACTAAGGTGAGCTTGACTGTTGACCCCTGGTCTTTACATGTACGAAGCACAGATCTGAAGCGTTTCTGAGCCATCTTGTTGGTTGCCTCTGATCCTCAGGAGCTGCTGTTGGCTAAAACCAGGAACACTGTGTGGGAATGCAGCAACTCCAGTGTTCATTTTAGACTGGACATGATGCAAAGGGTCACTCCACGTACCTCCTTCATCTTTACGCCTCTCGTCAATAGCTCTCTACTTCTGCCTGTTGTTACTGTGCCTGAGGACTCCTCTCTCCCTGGCCAGCCTGGGCTGCACAGGTTCTCTTGTGCAGGCACCCAGCAGTTTATGCATTAAGCTTGTGCAGTGTCCGTGGCAATGAAGAACTGGCCTTGTGGTGTCACTGTGGCCATCTGTAGTGTGCCCTGGTTTGAAAAAGGTGTTATGTTGCTGCATTTGCTGGTTCCTTTTTTCTCTGCTGTTCTCTCTGTTCCTGCAAAGGAAAAATAGTTTAGTTGAAAAGATAATTTTGACTCTGTGTTTATGTCTGGATGTCTGGGGTGACTCTTTTTGGAAGAACTTGATAAGTAAATTTTTCTGGAAAACAAATGTGGTTTTTGCTATTAGCGGCAGTGATGGCTGTTCTCTACTTGCTTTTCACCAGCCAAAATGGTATGTTGCCATGGTTTCCAAGTACCTTTTGCCTCGGAGCTTCTTGGCTTTGGCTTATGGAAGCAGACAGACTGACATGACCAGATAAAATGTCTTTGCCAGCTACCTTCATCAACATATGTGTGATCTCTCTGTCAGGGAAATGGGTAGTTTTGCACAAGGTGCTGTCTTGTGTAGGAGCCTCGTAGCCTCATCTGACTACACACCTACTCTGTTGGCTGTAGTTCTGTCATGTTGGTTATTTAATACTGAAAAAATTATTAGTTCCTCACCTGTGGTAGTGGTCTAATGTGCAAGAGTTCATTCGGTTGGGGTGTGTGAATCAGTCTCCCCATGCCCTTGCCTCCTTGTGCATATCATGATGATCTGCATGAAAAGATGCAGGGGGATTGAAAATTATTCGTTCTTCTGCTATCTATTTGGGTTACTTGCTATCTTAGAACAAGCTTTTAACAGTTGGAGAATTAAGAAATCCTTTGGGAAAGACTAACTTTAGTTCCATTTCCAGTTTTGGAAGGGAAAAAGATCTGGGGTTTTCTGGATTAGAGCTGTTGATCACACTCAGAGAGTGGTATTAGTACTGTCTTCACTCCTAGCTGGAAGAGAAGATGCCACTTGCATCCATCCCCCTGCATGATATTCAGCTACAGAGACTGTCCAGGAAAGTCCTGTACTCATCAAAAAAGGCCTAGTTTTCAGTAGAGCTCCAGCACAACAAAGTGGGTGCAGTGCTGGAGATCAGGACAATGAATGGGGGGACGGGCAATGTGTTGTTCTGGGAATATGGCAGGAATCAGTCCTGTGAGGGAGGCAGTTACTGAAGTTAATTCACTCTTGTTTATAAAGTACTGGATTGGGGTCTGAATGAATAATTGCAGGACAGCTGTGACATAATTGTTTACCCAGGTTCACTGTGGAGCTAAGAGCTTTTTATCAATCTGTGCTGGTGTTTTACCGCTTAGGAAGCCAAACTGAGGTTTATGTGGTATGGTCTGTAGTGATGTACATGTACCATTCCCAGTTCTAACTCTGAGAGGCAGAATTTGGCTCTTTATGACTTCTCTGGGAGGTAGAGTTGACGAACCTTGTTGCTCTTGACCTGGATCTTGTGAAGAGTAGAGAATACAATTTCTTTTCTTGCTTCTCTCTTTTTCATCCTGCCCCAAAATGGGGCACTTTCTGCTTTGGAGGCCAGACTGAAACATCTTGCACTCTACACCCTGCCACACTCTTCCCCTTCTCCTTAATGCCTTATGGAGCCTATGTGCAGCACCCAACTAGTTCCTATGTTACATATTCCTCATTCCAGGGGCAGGACTGGAGGTCCAAGCTGAACCCTGTTGCAGTATTTCAGATAAGGCTCTGAACTTAATTCAGAGGAATTCCATGTTTTACCCCAAAGAAGTTTATTCAGCTGTTGGGATTTGGCAATCTCAATCTCTTAAGTTTTTGTATCTGAAGTTGAACTTCTGAGATATCCTATTGTTGTCAAAACAGAACATTTGAAATCAGCAATCTCTAAAAATCACATAGGTATCTAACAAAACAAATTGAGATAAGCAGAGCTGAACCTTCAAGAGTGGTGTCAAATACTGTAGTCTGACAGTGAATTCAGAGGAGCTGACAAACCTGAATCATTTTTTATGGCTGACTTTTGTAACAGATCACTTTAAATACAGTGTTTGTAGTTTAAATATCTTTTGGGGGAGAAAGGAGTTACTCCTTGGGAATTGGGTTCTCAGCTAAAAGTTTCAGGATTATTCTAATTAACATAGGAGATACGGATGTAGCTGGTGAATCACTTGGTGGATAAGGAATTGGCTCAAAGAGCTCCAGTCAACAGCCTCATATTCAGGTGGAGACCAGTGATGAGTGGTGTCCTTCAGGAATCTGGTTTGCAACCAGCATTACTTAGTATCTTTGCTGGTTGGAGACATGGAAGGTGGGGTTGAATGCACCTTCAGCAAGTTTGCAGCTGACACCAGGCTAAGTGATATAGTCGATACTCAAAGCTCAATAAAGAGAAGGGATCCCATCCAAAGGGACTTCGGCAGAGTAGAGAGGTGGAGCCATGCAAACTTCATGATAAGGCCAAGTGCAGGGTCCTGTCTGTGGGTCATGGCAATCCTAAATGTGGATACAGGCTGGGCAATGAGTGAGTTGAGAGGGCTTGGATGTGCTGGTGGATGAAAGACGGAGTATGAGCTGGCAATGTGCACTCACAGCCCAGAAAGCCAACCAGATCCTGGGCTGCATCCAAAGCAGTGTGGGCAGCAGATCGAGGGATGGGACTGCCCCTCTGCTCCAGTGAGACCCGACCTGGAGTGCTGCATGCAGCTCTGGGTTTCCAGCACAAGACAGATATGGACCTGCTTGAACAGATCCCGAGGAGGGCCATGGAGATGATCAGGGGCTGGAGGCCTTCCCTATAAAGATAGTTTGACAGGTTTGAGATTGATTAGCCTGGAGAAAAGAAGGCTCTCGGAAGACCTTGCAGTAGCCTTCTAGTACTTAAAGGGGGCTTTCAGAAAAGATGGAGAGGGCCTCTTTACTAGGGAATGTAGTGATAGGATGAGAGGCAATGGCTTTAAACAGGATAGACTTAGTTTAGATACTGGGATGAAATCTTCACTTTGAAGGTGGTGAGGCACTGGAACAGGTTGCCCGGAGAAGTTGTGGATGCCCCGTCCCAGGAAGTGTTCGCGGCCAGGTTGGATGGGGAGGCTCTGAGCTACCTTATCTAGTGGCCTCTGCCCATGGCAGGGGAGTTGGAACTAAATGATCTTGAAGGTCCCTTCCGACTCAAGCCATTCTAGGATTCTATGACCTTTCTGTGTTTAAGAAAGGCAATGCTAATTTCAAAATACAATTAATAATGTCTCTAGGGAATTTCATTTTTTATAAATATTTGATTATGGCAAGGAATCCAATATGATTTTTTAATGGGAAAACTATATTTTTTTTCCCTATTGCTATTACATGGAGGGAAGAGCCCGACTTTGTTCTATTTCTCTTTTTACATAAGTATTGGGCTCTTCACAACTGTGTACAACTTGGTTAAACATTGTTGTGCTAAACTTCTTCTCACACTAAGGAAAGGACTGTGAGTGTCAGACTGCTTTCTCTTCCTTGGTCTTGATGTCCTGGTTTTTCTTTTCTAGGAGTCAATAAACAGCTTCTTTATTTTTTTAGTTTTTAAAAATAACCTCTACATTAGTATTTAAAACAACACTTTTATATGTTTAGGAGCTACTATTTTTTCCCCCCATATTTAAACTATTTTAGTAGCGTTAATATTTCTGGAAACATAGAGAGAAAATGTGTTGAACAGTGCTTTTTATTTGTTATGCATATGGCATATACTACACAACAGGCTTTATATTTGTGGAAATCAGTATTAATATTACCTAAGTTTTATCATACAATTGATCTTTAAGCAAAGAGAGGACTGGGAGTCCTCTAAGACTACCATAAGAAATGTTTATTTCATGTTTTTTAGCATGTGTTATGGCTTTCTATTGCCTAACTTGTCTTTTTTTTTTTCTGTTTAGTTACCATATCTCAAGGTGGTACAATTCAGACTGTGACAAATTCAGGAGCTCCTCAGCCAGGTGCTACCATTGTGCAGTACGCAGCACAGTCATCTGATGGCACACAACAGTTTTTTGTTCCTGGAAGCCAAGTTGTTGTTCAAGGTATATTTTATTAGTCTACTCCATTTTACTTTTTTCATATTTTCTTAAAAGGTTTTTTATTTTGTGTTGACATTATTGCACTATTAAGTAAAATATGCATAGCAAGATGAAAGACAGTCTTAGGAGGGGATCCAGGTTCTCTGCTTAGTAAGGCAGCTGCTATGTTTGGTTAAAAAGAATGAAATAGCAGTATAGCATCACTTTCTGCTTTGGATTCTCTTGTCCAGATTTTGAGACGTACATTTAATTGGAGTAAATGTGCTCTTACAGATTGGAGTGAGATGCTGAAGGTGCACTGCATTTAATATATGAAACTGATCTGTTTTTTTAGCAGTTAATGTTAATAAAACACAAGTTCTGAAGATTTTGGGATATGTTCAGAGCAGAATTTCCTTGCAACTTATGGCTCATGCAGTTACTAGAAAGCAGATCCTTTACTGAAGCTGGTCTTCTCATAGAGGAACACTTTGAAGGTCCTATAAAATGCACATATGAATTGAACTGTGAATAGTGCATTCTTGAACCTTACTGTAGCTTATGCAGGATTTTTTTTTCTTTCCACTGTTCCCAGCCTTTTGGTAATGCTGAGGGCATTGTAGAACCAAAGGTGCCTTGGATTCTTATCTGTATCAGGGGATTTGTGTTATGTGAGGAAGACCTTTGAGAATGGGTATGGAGACAGTAAATTAATAGCTATGGAGGATATACCGAATTAAAAAAAATATATTTTATTGACACAGAGAAGTAGGGAGGGAGGGCTGTATCAATACTCTCTTAAGCCAAAACAGCTATCTGAAATAAGCCATGAGAAGAGCTAGGAAGGATTTAGATATGTATTCATGGAGTGGATGAGAGTAATCAAATAAATGCTGAAATACATTGTTTTCCCAAGACTTTCCAGAAGCATTTCAAGGAAATTTTGAGACTATAAACTGAGAAAACCTTAGCCAAATATTAGTTTTTATTGTTCAGAGAGTATTATTACAAGTTCCCTAAATGTTATTATGAATACATTCTTAACAAAGCCTTAGGGCCCAAATTTGCCTGTCCCCCAAACCAATTCCCCACTCTGGTACCACAAGTTTTTCTGAGTATGAGTCTAATATGTTGTCTGTGCATGTGCCTACACATCCCTTAAATCAGAGGCCGCCTCCGTCTCTCCAGGTTGACTGTAGTATTTTATAGGTATTGCTTTGATTCTTCAGAGCTTTGGGGTCAGGAGCAGAAAGAAAAACTCCTCAGCTGCTTCCTAAAACTTTCCAAGTCTGTGAAGAAGTAGAGCATTTGAGGATTTTACCTGGCAGCACTTCAGTCCTTGGAAATTCCATTTGACTGACTTTCCTTTACAGACTCTCCATTACAGAGCTGTTCTCTGACGGGGCTACTCAGTCTCAGCAATGGGCTCCACAGGATGGAATTGCCCATTAAGTGTCTTCCCTGTGATGGAAACTTTCAAAATGGATTCAGAGACAGTTACTGAATACCTTCTAGATCATGTTTCTGGAAGCATCTAGATACTTTTAACTAAATCGATTTGTTCTCGGTCATGCTCAGAGAAGTTTATTTCCTGGAATTCTCTGTTCCTTTGGTTCAAAGTCCAGTGCTTTAATGAGCCTCATAGCTGTTAACACAGAAGAAAGATGCTACATAACATATACGGGGAAAAGTACAAAGCAAACAGTAAAGGAGCATGAACTTGGAGATGATGAGAAGATAGAAGTCTTCAGTTTACTCTACATGNTTGATTCTGGAAAATCTTTTAAAAATCCAAAACCTCTGTAGTAAAAAAGAGATGTATAAAAATAGTGTGAAAGCACTTGAAGATATCTACAGTAATAGAATTTTATGTAGTCAGCAAACCTGAGTTAATCAGGATGGAGTGAGACAATGGAATTAGTTGAATATGCAAGTGTCTGAAATGTCCTTACTACAGGTC
>VYZQ01028444.1:0-11655 GCA_013400655.1 Mystacornis crossleyi
TGAGCAACTTGATCTAGCTGAAGGTTGCTCATTCCAGGGAGGCTGGACTAGAGGGCCTGTAAATAGCCCTCCAACCCAAAACATTTTATGGCCCGTGATCCTATCAAGTGCACCTTGGCCCACTTTGTGTGAACTAGAGCAGAGCACATGAAAGTGAAGTGGGGGACCAAGGGGTGGGACCCCCCTGTGGCAAAGAGGGGGGCACTGCAGAGCTGCTCCCAGCGTGGGCAGGGACTCGATTCCGCAGTGGCTTTGGGAGTGACCCACGCAGGGAGCTGTGCAGCCACGAGCTGGGTCCAAAGGGGGCTGGACAGCAAGCTACAAATCAAATCCATGCATCTGGAGCATGGAGTAGCTCTCAGGCTCACCAGCTTCATCTTATTTAAAAACCCTCAAACAGGGCCACTCTGGAATCCTGACCCCCTTCAGGATGCTCCGTTTAGAGAGAATACAGCATTCCTCTCTCAAAATCACATAAACCCCAGAAACCAGGGATGCTGGCAGCTGCTTGGATAATTTGGCTGACTGAGCATGACTTTGATTCATTTATTTTTTGAGAGGGAAATATCTGGCTCAACTGGAGACTAATTCCCTCCCTCTCCTGAGATTGTCTTTAATAGCTAAATCTCAGCTCTCTCCCTCGCTCTCATACCTCCGGAAACAATTGAATCAATTCCTTTTTTATAAAATGCCCATGTTTATGTACAGTTGACAAAATAGAACCTATCTTCTATTTTCCTGCCAGATCTCAACAACATTAGTCTTTGAGGAACATTTTCACTTTATTTTGTGTGTTTCTCTCAATCTCTAGTCTCAAGCAAGAGACACCTTTAAAGAAATAAGAAATGAAGTCCAGGGTAAGATACACATTAAGGAATTCAGGTTCTGACCTAAATCTATTTTTCAGCCAAACCTGAATCCAAATACACTTTATTTTCAGAAGCAGATAGCTGGAAGTGGACTGGAAACACACCACAGAGATTTCTTTATCACAGACATAGGGCCTGAAGATCTGCTTTAGTAGCTGTTTTAAAGCTATCTGCTGACATTTTCTCTGCCCTTGGCCATCTGATGGTGATGGGGGACCACGCTATTTCAGGCTGAGCAGCAGGATGGCACGGGGCAACCTCCACTTGCAGGAAGGGTCCCCCCGATCTATTGTGAACATCTGCTTTGGGTGAGAAGAATCACACCAGGACATCCCAAACCTTTAAGGGGATCAGATGGTAACTTATTTTCATGAAGATATTCACATGGCGCCCAAAAATGTCGTGATTTGGTGCGGGAAAAGCACCTCACATCTACATCTGACAGGCACAGGTGAGAGTGGGACAGCAGGAGCTCACCATGAACAAGGAGGACTTGGGATGCTCCATGTGAAGAGCCTGAAAGTTGTTCCTCTCTGCAGCATTCCAGATGTGCTCTCCTGCTCCAGAGAGTTTTAGAGACCAAGAAATGAAAAATGTACTTGTGTTGGTCCAGTGTAAAAGTAACACTGGTTCAATTCCCGGGTGGTTTAATCAGTTCATCTCCATGTTCTGATGCCAGGCTGGCACAACATCCCAGCTTCTCCCAGACCCAGGGCTGTCTCTCTTGGCAAACACAGCTCAGCACTAACATGCACGAATTTTGGCTCTCCCATTCAACCTTTGGCCCTCAACCTTGTCATGCTGCCAGCAGCGTTCCCAGGGCTCAGGGCAAGTCATTGCCTGTGCTTCACGCGTGTGTCCCTGAGGCTTTGATGTCACCAGAGACCTGCCTGGCACTGCTCTTCTGTCCCAGACCCTCCCAGAAAGAAGCAGAGATTTTGAAATGAAAAATGAGTGCACACACAGAGCCATTCTGGCACAACCACCGTGCCTTTAATTCACATCCTCCGTTTGTTTGAAATAACATCATCATGTAGACAAGCTGTAAACTCAGTTCTGCCAAAAAATCAAGTTAATCCCTGCCTTTCTTAGTGCTCCTCAGACAGAGTTTGCTCCTGGCTCTCTGGCTCTGAGAAGGAGCCTCCAACAGGTTTTCTGTACCTTGAGGTACCTGACAGCCAGTCATGTCAGGGTACTGCTTCTGGGAAAGTAACTGGAAAAAAAAATACTTCTCATGCCAAGATCTGGGCTGTGGAGAGTAACCTTGGGCAGCTTTTACCAACTTGTGGATTTTGAGTGCCTGGTGAGGTTGTGAAACACTTACATAGGTGGTTTTGTGTCAGAAGAAACAGTTTTAGCCAGCAGCAACAAGGAACCTCCCACATGGGAATTGAGACAGACCTTGGATGGAAAGACGTCACACTATTCAGGGAGCTGCTAAATGTCTTTAATTGCTTTCAGTCCCTGCACCGTGGGTGCATTTTTTACCTCTGCAGCTGGTAACCACCAGCACATCTCACTCCTTGCCTGAAGGCACTGAGCTGCTGCTGGATGGACTGGCTGGAAAGTGGTCCCAGCACGAAGCAGTTTGAAAAGTACCAGTGTATTTAAATAAAATTATGTGAAAAGGAGCCTTATCTTCCCTCTGATAGATACGTGCAGCTATTTTTACCTTGGCAGATCTAATTTTTGCGTGCAATCTAAGGTAAACACACCTCAGAGGGAAGGTAGAGCAGTTTCAGTCAGCAGTAAACTTCGCAGAGGCAGCTCCAAGGAGGGGATAATCTTTCCCTTGTCTAGTTTGTTTGGAAAGAAAATTAAACTTGCTTGTTCTCATTGTGTGTTTACCCATTGTGCGCACATTGGTTCTCAGTGGTGCAAAGTACAGTTTTTGCTGCCTTACAAATCAGCCTTTAAACATATTCACTTGCTTTTGCTACTTTCTCGAATTTAAGTGATTAAAAAAAAAAAACACGAAATCCACCCTATCTTTGCCAAAAGAACATTTTCAGCTGACTTTTGCTGTGAATAAAAGAAAAAGCTGAGCTCTGTACTGCAGTGAAAAAGAAACTTTATTTCTATTTCTTGTGAAATTCATGGTACAACCTGTGCAGAAGCAGGAATATTTTATTCCCCATCTCTCTGGGGCTCATGTCACAACGAGCAGTGCAGCTTCCTCCCCTTGTTTGAGGGGAGAGACGTCGTTTCTACGAGGCAGGTGGACAAATAATGTTCAGGATTGAGCCAGATGTGCAGCCTTGTAAAACCAATGGTTTAAAGGTGTTTCTGGTCTGGAGACCAATGATAAAAGTGAAAAACTGACCATGCCTATGACTAATCCAGTGGTTTGATACAGAGTAAAGTGATATTGGAGATACAAATGTTATCTCTAAAAGACGTTAAACCCACATCTAGGGCAACATTTATTGGTGGCTGTATCTATTGGCTGATTAACCATTTATGAAATCCCATAATATTAATGCCATAATCCTTTACAACCTATTAAAAGTCCTGTGATGTGAACTATTCCTGGAAAAAGGCATCTCACCTTTCTTTAAAGGATAAGATGATGGATTTAAATTTTTTTATTTTTTATTTCCTTGCAAAGGTGGTCTGGATGGTACAAACCACACCGACAGAGGGAAGTAGACACGTATGAGCTCTCTGCAAGCTCATAGGACCCAAATGACACAGCCATCACTTTTCCTGACTTCTCGACCCTTGTTCTCACAAAACATCAGCAGGAGCAAGGCAGTGAGGTTTTGGGGTCTGCCCTCAGCAATCACTTAATTTTGATTTTTGAGCCAGGTGGTCACCAAGTGTGCAGGGTGAGACGAAAGGACTGGGGAGGGGGCCCTGCCTGGCACCTTTGATGCATCTGCTTACAGCTGTTCTCTTGGGAAAAGCTCATCAGAGCTGAACCCACTGTGCCAACACACTTCCCTGTGAGATTTGCAGGAGCTCCAGACCCTGCTGGTGCCAGCACAAGGCTACTTCTTACAGCATTTCAGCTTCTCCCAGCTACGGACATCACGGAAAAGAGAGGGAGAAAAACCCCAACACGGGCAAATATTTCCTTTTGTACTCCGGGGCTGTGGAGGTGGAATACGTTTTCCTCTGTTGGTTTTTCCTCATCCCTCACCTCTCGGTCCTCCTCAGCATTTCCTCCCTCTCCATGGTTACTCCACACAAACAATCTCCCCGCTGACACGGCCAATGCAAAGCTGCCATAAATGCGCACTGCAGATGCAGCGTGTGACTCACCGAGGTGACTCATCTGGAGCGAGCTGGTGACGAGCCATCCCGGGGCCAGTGAGTCAGCAAGCCTGGTGTGCTGCTGAGCTCACACCTACAGCGAGTGGAAGAACATCCCAGTGACTCTCGTGGAAACCCAGGGAGTCCTGCCTGGGTGGCCCCGATGGCTCATTAAGGAGAGAACTGGAAATCGGGGGAGGAAAAGTGGCAGCCGGTTTTGCTGTCGGTGCTGGCAGGAGGAGAGGGCTGGTGTAATGAGGGGGTTGCCACTGTGGTCAGATGTGGGATCCAAGCTTGAGCCCACCCAGGGTGAGAGCCCAGCCCTCGGACGCTGGAAACCAAGATTCTGGCACCTGAAGGAGAGCAGGCACTGCAGGCTGCAGGTAGCAGAGGGAAAGCCACATGAGAGGCTTTGCTCTTTGAGGGCAGAAAGCAAGTTTCATATGGTGAGTCCATAAACCATGAATTTTCTTAAAGTGCTGACCCTAACTCAGCCACAGCCCAAATGTGTGCTGAGTCTGTACAGTCTCAGCATCCTCTGGGTGCTCGGAATTCTCCTCTGCCTATCTTCCATTGATTCACAGACATGAGATCATCACTCACAATAATTCAGGCAGCCTGCCCCAAAATGATTAGGCTTTCATAGCGACAGATTAAAGCAAATTTTGCTCAACAATGTAATCAGTTACTACAATGGGCAAACAAAGGATAAAGCAAGGCAGATAGGGCATGGGAAAGTTAGTTGTGGAACTGATAGGAGCTGTAGGCAAATGTTAACACAAATGGAAATAAACCCAATGTAAAACAAGGAAACATATAACCTTACAGTCAAAAGGGAATTATAGTGTTGTTTTGTCTGTTTTTTTTTTTTCAAGTATAATAGGGAAATTGACTACTAGAAATTTGGCATAACTGTTGTGACTAAATTTCATGCAAGGCTGTGGCATCTGCTGGTGGAGGACATTGTATGAATGCCAGCTTGGGGACAGGAATGCAATTGGGCCATCAGATCCCTCTTTTACTTCTTAAGAAATAATTAAAAATATCCTCATCTAGCTGAAACAGATGGCTACAATCACACCATTTTGTCTTAATCTGAATAAGGAAAAAATTGTTTCCTGGCTGCATGACACTCAAGCTGTTCCTCTTAGCCTTTTCCCCAGGAAAAGCCCCAAACACTTCACACCTTTGACATTCTCAGGCTCTACCTACTGGCCAGACTAACTCATGCTACGTTTCCCTGAGATGTCCACAGAAGGGTTAGGTTTAAACAGGGTGTCTAAGGCCCTTCCAGGTAATCATTTGTAGATTGGTCTGGTCATGACAGATCCAGCTTGTGCTCACTCCCCTCTGTTTGCTGAGCAAAGCTGGGCCAGAGCTGCGATGCCCAGCATGCTTGGGCTGGCTCAGAGAGCCCTGCAGCTCAGCTCTACCTTCATCCAGACTTCTCTGCTGCCAAAGAAGTTGGTTTGCAGAATGATCTTAAGATCCAGGATTTTCTGGGGGCACATCCCCGACCTCCAGCATCCTGCAGGGAGGAGGCCATGAGGTACCTCTGGTTGTGGTGCCTTGGTACCTTCAGCTCTTGGCCACAGCCTGCAGCAGCGTTGCCTCCTTTTCAGTGAAGAACTGTTTCCAAATCTACATTGTCAAGCTCCAAAAGGGTTGGCTCACAGCCTGCTGTAGTGGGGAGATAAAGTTAGATGATCCCTTACACGCCATGAAATGCTCCATGAAACTTTGTAGGGGATAGAATATGAACCTCCCTTAAACAGATTGCCTGGGAAGTGCATTTCTCATTAAGATTGCTTTTGGTTTTGATGAGCAAAGGATTCTTGGAGAGCATTGCTCCTCTTCTCTCTTGCATTTAAACCCCCTCTTCACTTCTCCACCACGCCGTGTCTTGGCTGTTGTGGTGATGCTGCTGGGTGACACCATTGCGGTGACACTCTTGCTATCCCCCACCCTCAGAGCAGCTGCTTTGGTTCCCAGAACAACTGTACCTTGCTGGACTCCCTTTTCGTGCCCATGCTCCTCTCCACACTGGCAGGAGGTGGTGCCTTCCCAGAGGAATGGCTCGCTGGATGGAGAAGGAAGAGCAGGAAGGCGTCTTGCAATCGGGAGGGCAAAAACCACCAGCTGCTGTCAAAGCTGATATGGTGCAGCAGAGTGTGGGGGTTTTTTCGCTCTTCTCAGAGGGCAATTAGCAAACTGAGAAGATGTTAGGTGGACTTGAGTGGAAACGGATGGCCTGATGCATGAAAAGAGCAGGGATGAAAGAGGAAAAGCTCTCTTGATAAGAGTGGAAGGGTGCAGGCATCCTTCAGACCGCTTGTCAGCCTGGGAGTCATGGACTACTTCCAAGAGGGCCAAGAGTGGTAGCTAAGAATGTACATTGTTAGGCTTTATTTTGCTTTGCGGGAGCCTGCTGCACAGCTGGAAAATGTAATTAGGTCCTTGTGCTGTAAAATGGGCTGCACACATGCTGCTCCAGGCTGGGATTCGATGGGGAATCTGGGAAAAGGTTAGGCACAGGCTATGCTGCAGTGGAAATGGGCTCGTTGTGAGTCTAAGATGATAAGACTTGTTCCAGAAGCCAATTTCTTTCGACCGCAACCATCTTCTTGGTACATCCAAGGCAGCCAGAATAGTTTGTTATAAACCTGGAACAGATCTGTGCTCCTCACTTCAGGTGGAGAGCTCAACCATTTCTACAGGCTGAAGATCAAGTTTACAGAATAAATTGGGAGATTGAATGAAGGAGAAGACTTTGAGGAAGAGAATAGAGACAAGGAGGAAGAGAATCTCAAGTAACAGGTCCACCCACACGGGAGATAAGAAGGGATTAAGAAACTGAGCTGAAGGAGGACAGTGTGTAAGCAAGGAAGATCCCTTCCCTGGGAGAGATCCCAGCTTTGCATTTCCTGGGTATCCTGTGAGATCAGCTGCTACTGCTGCTGCTGGAGAATGCTTCTTCCAGAGCCAGGTGAAGGATTCATAACATTTTGTTTCCAGCATTCTTCTCCCATCCAGCATGTAAACAGAGCACACAGAGTACTGTGCTCTGGCAGAGCCTTCAAACCAGAGATAATCACCTGTCACTACCACCAGTCATTCCTTGGAGCTGCAAAGAGCTGTACATTCATGTATAGGTTCAGGTTTTCCTCTAGACATAAGTGGGCACCGTCAGTGCATTCCCATATAAAAGAGTTCTTGTTCTTACATCACTGCTTTGATTTTGTTTGTTTTTGTTTTTGTTGTAACCTGGAGAAGATCCAACCAAGAACAATAGTAAGGTTTCAAAGCCAAGCACCCTGGTGCTAGAAGCTGCCAGAAGTCAGGCTGTTCACATCAGTTCAGTTTGATCTCCTATTTTGATTCCTTTTTACAAGACCCTGCATATTTCAGCAGAGGGGCCCAACCTCACTCAGCACGCCGGCTGGACAGTGAGTCAGGCCATAAAGCAAACGCTTTCTCTGCTGATTAATGCACACTGTGGGTATCCAGGAGAGGTGAATTATAGTCTTGGCTTTGCTACCACCTTTTGTTTGATGTTGAGTTGGGTGAGATGGTATCATAATGGAACCGTGCAAGGTGGTTGAGTTATGGTGGGGGCTCGACAGCATGAATTACGGCCTTCTCCATTCTAGCTTTTTTGGTCTGTCTTTTGAAATCTTTGTGTTCTTGCAACTCAGCTTTTTCATAGCACACATTGTCCTGGAGCACCGGGTAGATCCTTGTTTTTTTCAGTGTCCTCAGAAGCAAACAGCCTCTGGGTGATCTCTGACTGGGGCTGCTCGTTGTGATCATTCTCCACTTGAGGGCGATGTGACCTGGTCCAGTGCAGACAAGAGGCAATTCGGGGTGAAATTAACGTGAAAAGAATTTGGCATCTGATCTGTGCGTCCAAATGAGGTCTAGGCATCTCCACCGCTGTAGCTGGTAAAGAGTCATTCAACAGAGCCAGGGGAGTTTGGAGGGAAAATCAGCTTTCTCTAGAATGGACAGGCACCAGCTGAGCACGCGCATCGCTCCCTGTGTTCGTGGGGCTGGACTGGGGAGGGTCACAACTCCCTTCCCACTGCTTTGTGTCTTTGAGGTGGTCTCAAGACCCTTCTGTGGCTCCAACTCTGCCCCAGGAGAGTCTCCCAAAGGCTGCACCTGCCACCTGTGTGCAGGTGTGTGACACTGCTGAGTTGAGCCAAGTGTCCACTGAACCACCAAACCAAGGCCCAGATCCCTGCTCACAGCTCTGGGAACTCAGACATTTAACTCATGTGCAGGCAGGGGCACTCAGCTGCTTACATTTAAAGGTTTTGTTTGCAAGGAAAACCCTGTCAGGGTTATTGACGTCATCAAAGAAGGAAAGACGTCCAGCTGGGCGTGGAAGTGCAGGACATTTTTGCTGAGGGGACTGCATGCCCACCTCTCAGTCAGACCGTGACTTGTGGGTCAGGATCTCAGATCAAGAAGAAGCTGATGAAATAGACTGAAAATACAGATGACTCTCCACTGCCAGGTCGCACAGTCAGATTTTGCTACAAAATATGTGGCAACAGGGCTTTTTAAAGATATAAATCTTTGTTTTGCAAAGGCCTGTAATAATCCCTATGGCAAGAAATGTATTTCAGGGTTCTGCAATCAAGACACACACTTTCTTTTTGTAGTCCAGGAAAGCTACACTCCAGGAATATGGGAATATGCAATGACTGCCTGATAAATGTTAGTTGATCTAAATAATTCACTTTAGTCGTGTCTGGTTTATCTGTCAGGCTGATCAGCATTTATCTTCCTTGTTTGCAAGCAGGCAGGAGAGAAATATTATAGATGGAAACATTTCAGTCCACTTAAAACTACATGAAACTAAATCAATATTACAGTGGCAATTGAAGCAGACATTTCTAATTAGCAGCAGCTTAAAACACAGCAAAGGTCTGTAATGAAATAAATAGATCACCATTGTCCCCAGCATTAGGGAAAGTGGTACAGGGCACCAGAAGCCTCGTAGCTCATGCATCTTCCTGGATCCTGCCTCCCATGACCACGTTCAGAGTCTTCACTGCTTCGCTTCCCTCCCTAAAGCAATTTTTAATGCATAACACTTGAATTATTGGGGCAGAAGGGTGTATATTCTGCCTTACAGGGTATAAGTGTTGTTCTGATGTGGTGAGAGCTGCACACAAAGTTTTGGGTTGCTGGGGACAGGAAAAGACCTGGTTACAAGTCTGGGTGCAGAGCCCAGAACATGTTTATCTCCTTGAAGCCAGCTGAAGCTTAGGCCTGTAGCAAATGTGGGGTCCCACACCTCCTCTGTGGGTATCCCTCTAATCTGGTTCCTTGAGTCTGGTCATCTTCTGATGGCTGATTTAATAACACTTGGGTTGAGCTGTAGCAGGAAAGGATTTGGTTTCTTTGAAAAAAAAGAAGAGGAAACTAAAGTGCTTTCATTTATGTGTTAGTGGGTTAAGGAAATGATTCTGGGATCATTTGTTTCACATGTGCCTCTGTCTCATTTCTCAGACAAGGTACTGCTGTTCTCTTAGCCTTTGATATGGGACAAAAGTAATAAGAGGAGGGAATTCGTGCAGGAAAAACAAATTCCAAGGGGGAAATTTCAAACTGGCCTGCAGAACTCACTCCCTCACAAGACTGCAGAGAGGCCAAGAGCTGGGCAGGGCTTGGGACAACTGGAAACTGGGCTGGCTCTGACAGAGATGACCCTTCCAAACACACTTTGAGGGCTCCCCAATTTTGGCTGTGGTCTTGCATTTCCTTCCTAGACACAGAGCGGTAGCTCTGCTCACCTGCATCCCAGAGAAGCCATCCAGAAAGCCCTGGCACTGTGGTGGCTGACCCTCCAACCATCTGCTGGTAACAGCAGGAGCCTTCTGGCTGCCTTGCTGTGGGAAGCACACGGTGACATTCCTGCAAGAGGGACTTCTGCTGAGCAATTGCCCTGCGGAACGATGATTTTATCAGCTGTGTCTTAAAAACTTTCACTCTAGTGCTGAAGATAATGGGAACACACATTCCTGCTGGCTTGCTTGCTGCTGATTTGACATCATGCCACGTGGGGGAGGTGTTGGAAATAGGTAAATACTACAGAATTAAAAAAAAAAAAATCAAATCACTCTGAGTTGAAAGGGAGGAGAGCCAGGAAAGGAAATACCTCAGGCAGAGAATTACTACTTCTGTATCAAAGCCAGCAACTCCTTATTTTAATATTTAACACCCAAGAGAGCTGAGGGGGAGGATGCTGAGAATGGATGAAATTTTTCAAAGGAACCCAATTTCTAGTGATTTTGCTTGGGTATTTTTTTTCTAGTGAATATTCAGCTTGATGAGAAATGTGACTTTTGGTCATCAGAAGCACATTTGCACATTCAAACTGCAAGTTTTGGAACAGTTTCAGCTGGAAAACAAAGTGTGGAGAGTGGCTGGAAGGGGAGGTGACATCAACCCCTCCCACCAAAATCCAGCACTCATTGCTGCAGCTTTTCTCACTTAAAAGTCGAAGTGTTTAACTCTGGGTCAAAGGGAATGTTTAGCTCAGGAGAAGAGAAGGCAAAAGGGGTAAGGCAGCTTTTTGCTGTGCTTAAAGGGGGGATAGTGAGAAGACTCGTTCAACAAAGGATGATGAGATGGGCATGAGCTGCATCAGGGGAAATTCATTTTGGGCATAAGAAAAAGCATCTTTGTCATGAGAGCACTGAAGCAGTAGAAGAGAAGCCCAGGGAGAGTGAGCAGTCTGCATCTTCAGAGAGAATCAAAACTCAGTGGAGCAAGGCCCTGAACAACTGGAGATGACCTTGAACCCGGACCTGCTTTGATCAGGGCACTGAGCTGCAGACCTCCAGAGGTCCCTGACAACCCAAATTATTCTCCAGTTCTGTGAAGCTGAGACTGAATGAAATGAGAAAAAAAAATTCCCTGTTTTCCTGTCATTCCTCTCCCTTCAGCACAGCTGGAGGCTGGCATTCATGTGCTTTGCCATGCTCTTTGCCTTTCATACTTCTGGCCCATACATGGTCCTAATATCCATTTCAGCTGCTTTACTTAATCAATTAAGCTGGTTTGAAGTTATTTCAGTCCCCAGTGATGCTGTCTGCACCAGTGACAGCAACATCAATTGCCCTGCAACAAGAAGCAATCTTACTGCCCTGCCAGCATTTATGGGGATGTCTTTGGATGCTGCAGGAACAGGGAAACAAGGGGGGCAAGGGCCAGACAAGGTACAAGGTCTACGTCTCACCAAGGGAAAGACAAAGGAAGAAGTTATTGGGAGGGTTGGAGCTGGTTGTCAAAGGGACATGGGACATGCACGGGGTTCTGCTCCCTCTCTCTGCTGCCTTAACCTCCCTTGTTGGAAGGAATGGTATATCCCGAGGGTGCAAGGCTGGATCCAGGCTAAGGGAGGCCAATCCTGTTATCCAGAGCAGTATCATGACAGCTTGCCTGTATCTGGTAAGGAGCTGCAACTGCATCTCCGCGTCTGCTTCTTAGAAAGGAGCAATTCTTTTTTTTTTTTTTT
>VYZQ01028444.1:11690-47042 GCA_013400655.1 Mystacornis crossleyi
TGTGTTTGCAAGTGGTGTGCAGGAATCCAAGAGTCATGGTTTAGTTTTGGGGCAGGGAGATGTGGGCTCTTTTCGTGCTGCCAACCCTTAGGAATTTTGGAGTTTTTAAGAGTGGAGGACTCTTTTTGAAGTTCTTGAATGGGGCTTGGACTCCGCACCAGAGGCAGGAAAGAGAAATGGTCCATTGCAGCTGGTGATGAGAAGGCAAATACATTTATTGTGCTTGTCACGTGTTTGGATACTGTGGGGCTCCAGGCTTGATCCTACCCACTGGCTCCAGTGGGGAAGACCACAGGCTGACTTTGCTTGGCCTGAGGTCACCTCCCATCCCTCTCAGTATCTGGAGAGTTCGGAAAGAGCCAGGACACAGAGTTAAACAAAACACTCGCTGGCATGTGTGTCTTTTTCTGCACTGGCAAACACCCCCGTTTGAGTAGATCCAGAAGGCTTTTGTCCCAAATATTTACAATTACACTGCTGAAAGGAACTGTCGGATGTGACCTGGAGGCCTCCTCTCCACCTCTTTGCCTGAGAGAGATCCAAAACAATGCAAGGGAGCTGGAGCTCCTGCCAGGCTGGTCTCTGCCTGGGGGAGGGATGAAAGAAAAAAAAAAACAACAGACAACGATGTCCTTGATATCATTTAATCCAGCCTGCAGTGGGGGCAGGAGAAGAACCTGTAGTAAGTGGACCAGCTGAAGGTTCTGCTGGGGAACAGCCTCCTAGAGCTCTTGGAAAAGCCTGGGTCATGGAGCAGCCAAGTCAAACTGACTTGCTGACGGTCACTGCATCTGCTTTGACTTCACTGCAACCAGTGAGGAAAGGGGGAATGCTGGTCCTTTGTCATTTATTGGGGGAGGGTACATTTCCTCTGGAGTCTTTGAGTCCCTTGGTGGATCACAGAGAAAACTTTATTCCTGCCCAGTGCTGCTCTTCTGTGCTTTTCAAAGGTAACTGTGCAAAAATGTTCTTTCTTTTATTTGTAGAGTCTGTCCCAGTAGGACTTCACTGGTGCCTCTCCTCTTAAATTCAGAGACTTTTTCTTGGCTTAAAGGTAGCTCATAATTGACTTACAGCTGCCTCTCCACAGGATATTGCTGTATCATATTCCCTTTTATGTTGCTGCATCGTGGAAACATTCCTGTGAATTTTGGGGAAAAGGAAGAATGAAAAGGTGAGAGTGGGATAGAAATCTACCTCCCTTTGGTCCTGAGTCTTTTGCTGCTTATCCCAAGGATCAGAAGGGATTCAAGCTTCGTCCTGATAGGGACTGTCATTAATAAGAGCTACGTGGTAATGACAGGTGATGAAGGGGATCTTTGCTTACTGTTCCTGAAATTTTCTTGAAAAGTCACTCTTGCTTTTGAAAATCGTGATTTTGTCTCCTTGCCTGTTGTTAGAGGACAGTGAGAGAAAGTTCCTTGCATTCAGCCCTGGCTGCATTCCCATCCCAACCTGCGGCGTTACAAGAGCCAGTCTTGAGTGCCCATGCAGAGAGGTGTGTCTGCCCCTCCTCGTGGCTTGCATCTCTCTGTGGATTTACTGACCACTAAACAGTGAAGGAGAAGACGGTTCCAAGGCTCCAAACTCACACTGTAAAAGCAAGAAGTGTGCTAACAGACCCTGAGCAGTGGGAAGCCATATTAGCTACAGTGGCAGGGGCTGGCCAGCTTCATCCGTCAGGTCAAAGCTGCTCTCTGGGGATGGTCAGGGAGGCTGTTCCCCCATGGAGCCGGGTTATCCGAGCAGGTGTACGGAGCAGGTTTGATGTAGTGCAGGAACAGCTGGAAGCCCCAGCACTGATCGGGTTTCTGGGCTTGGCCCTCGATTACACATCAGGGATTGCCAGCGCTGCTCGGTCTGGTTCAAAGCAGATAAGAACATCTGCCTTCTCCTGCTGCCCTCCACGGATGACACGTCAAAGCTGGCCCCCAGCATAACTCTGGTGCAGCTGAATGCTGTTCAGCTCCATGGAGAGTTTGGTCTGGTGTGTTGTGAAGTGTCAGAGCTTGAATTCTCACTGCCACAGCTGCTCAAGGTGGAGCTGGTGGAGAATATGTCTTGATCACACTTGACATGATCCCACTTCCCCTCCACGGCTTCAGCTTCCACCCAACTGGAAAAGGTTTTTTCCTTGCATTCATCTGTGGGCAGATGGAGATTTTCTGGGATATAGGTGCACAGGGAGCCCATGGCTGTGGCTGTACTGTGCTGCTTGAGCTTCTGCAGGCTGGCAGCAATGCTTATTTGGAGCTGTTCCCTTGAACAGGCTCTCATTTTTACCTCTTTTTTCTAATCCACTGATGATGTGGAAGTCCAGCCTGATAAATGTTCATGGCAGAAATCTAGACAGAAATGAAAATGCTGAAGTGCCCTTGCATGTGAAAGCCCTTTCCTCATGTGATCACAAGCAGGAAGGCTGGTGACCCGGGGAAGCAGCCTCCACACAATGACCAGCTGAGCAAGGCATGTACTCCATGAGCCCCTGTGAAATGTTGCCAAGCAGCATCTGCTGGTGATTCAGAACTGTCCAAGTCCTCCAAGCCATTTCTGAGTGGGCACAGAGTCCTGCAGCATTTTACAAAAAAAGCACAGATGTCCCAGAGCTGCGTCACGAGATGACAGTGAGTACTGCCAGGTTGTGACATGAGAAACCCTGTGTGTGACATGGCCAGCATTATGATGCTTCTGTTTAAATGCACTGATTCAGTCTTGCACTAAATGACAAAGCTACAGAGAAGCTTCACACCAGCAAACCCCGGTGAACAGGGGGGGCGATTTCTAAGTAAATAAGAATTCCTTGAGGTTTCTGGTCAAAGTGTCATGACTGTTCAGCCATGAGGCTGGGGAAGCAGAGGCTATCAGCATTACACAGCAGTATAATTTAAAGCCGTAACTCCAGGGGCTGTAGCTGAATGGCCAGGCAGGGGCTGCTGAAGAGCTGTGATATGAGACGAGCTGACCCAGAGAGCAGCTCAGTGGGGAGGCACGTGGGGCCGGGCCTGGCAGGGTGGGTGAGTGCTTGGGAAGCTGTAGTTTTATCTCCTCTGAGATGCCTTGGCCGTGTGTACAGGACATGGCGTGCTGCCAGGGCTGGAGATGGAGCTGCCCTGGAGGGAGCGGGGCTGTGGGGGCTGAGCCAAAGCTTTGGCCGGTCTGGTGCAGCCCATGGCCAGGCTGGCTGCTCGGGAGCTGCAGAAAATGCAAATGCTGGTGGTCAGAGGTGAGACCTCTTAGGGTTGAGAGCAGCCAGGGTAGGTGGGTGCATCAGCTGCATCTAGACTGGTAAATGATGCAGGGCCTGAGCATGGGCTCCCACAGCAGCACAGGAGTGTCCCTGCTGTTAGATGGCCCTCGGCATGGTCCTGCTGGCATTTCCCAGGTAACTCCCAGGCACGGTCTGGGGGTTATCCCAGGCTGGAGCCATTCCCAACAGGCATCAGTGATGTGGCTGTCCTTTAAGAAGGACAAGAACAGCTTAGAGGGATAGATGGGCTGAAAAAGAGTCTCGTGCCCACCATGTTCTCTGGTGCAGCCAGGGTTGGTGCCACGGTGCAGAACGGGGTCTGTCAGCCACAGGACTCCTGGATATCTGCTGTGCGCTCGAGTCACTCCACATAATGGCCTCCTAGAGATCCCTCTGCTTGTTTATAGCCACCTCTGAACTCTCCCTGACTTCTGTCAGGTTAACACATGCACTGCCCGGCCCTGCAGATGCTCAGGAAAGTTCAAACTAGGAGGGATCTGCACTGAGAAATAGCAGCTGAACCCTCTGCGTCACTGATCTCCTGCAAAGTGGGACTTGATTGGAGTACTTCTGGTTTATCCTGATTTAAACATCCTGAGAGTGGTGCGGCCCCGTGGCTCTGGAGAAGCTCCACCGTTTGAACAGCACTTTGCAAACATGCAAGCTGTGAAATTTCCCGGTGCCACCGGGGTTGCTTGAGAAAAAGCAGCGAAACACTGCTGCTGGCTACTGTGCTACAGCCCAGCAGAGCTGCAGGCAGGCCGGCTCCCCGGCGCTGTCACAGAGCTAAAACTGATGGATAATAGGGCTAACAAAATAAAAGAAGGCTCTTCCTTACGCTGCCTGGGGAACAGGAAACTCTGCACGGCGAGCGCGTGGAGGTGAACAAAGCGTTAAAGCCTGGCAGAGCAGCTGCTGCTGACCTTCTGGTCCCAGCACCGCTAAACAAAGCTCCTGTTACAGCTGAACTTTAGTACCAACTTCTGCTGCTCCAGGGATCCTCGCAAAAGTACACTCTGAGCCGCAACTAGCACGGGCTGAGCAGTGGGTGAGGCAGAGAAACAGGATCTGCAGGGTGGTGATGCCCACAGAGACCACCGTGTCCCCTCTCCAGGCTCCCTCAGAAGCCACCCTCGGTTGTCATCAGCAGTGGAGGACTCCTGAAATTGAAGGCTGATACCAGACCGAGGTTTTTGGTAGCCACCTGTCAATATATCCACCATTTTTCTGAATTTCCGAACAGATTTTTGGCCTTGCCACCGTCCTGCAGCAATGAGTTCTGTGGATGGACTGTGTGCCCAGGGAAAACGTGCTTACTTTGGTGCCTAAAATGTGCTTAATTGCAAATTTTTGGCACGCTCCTGGGTCCTCTGCCATGGGAAATAATGAACAACTGTTTAATATTAATATTTCCCTTCTTATTCATGGTTTTACAACCTCTAATATCGTATCCTCAGAGAATTCTTTCCTTTCAGAGGAAGAATTCAAAGCCATTCAGTCTATTCGCACATGGGAGCTTTCCATAACCTAAACTTAATGCTGCACATCCTTGCTGTCCTCCTCCATTACTTCCACAGAAAGCAAAATTTGAGGCACTTCTCAGCAGACGTTTTACAGGTATGGTCCAGCTCTTAGTGACACATAAAGATGTGAAAAATGCTTTCAACCAGTGACATTTCTCATCCTCTGCTGGGGATGATGATGGAATTACACACCACTGGAAAAAATGCACTTATTTCTGTGTGAGACTTGATAAGAAGGATGAGGCAGACTGGACAAAACACATCTGGAATCTCCTTGTGCCCGCAAAGTTTGAGGAAGAGTTTGTCCTGTGACATAATAAACAAGACTCAGCAGACCTAGATGGGTGTGTAGACTGGTTATGTCACAGAATAACGAAACAGGGCAAAAAATAACAAGTTTGGGTTGAAAGAGTAATAAACATCTTAATGCTTTCTGCATGCAGCTGAGTTCAGTTGCGGTGCCCAGTTTTGATACTTTGAGCTTGAAATTTGCCCTTTTCCAGCTCAGTGTTTTTGTGCACGTAGCTCCCAGTGGGGTCAGCCCCAGAGCTCTCCACTGCTGACATTTTGCTGCTCAGGTCAAGAACTCTTCTGTCCTTGTCCTTATTGTCCCCAGACTGTGGCCACTACACTGACAGAAGGGTGAAGGAAGTGGGTGGTTGCTGAAGGTGGGCATCCTTCCCCGGGTCATCCAGGGATGTACTTGGGAGGCTGGTGGGCTGGCAGCAGAGATTTACCTAATAGTACTCATTGTGTCTGAGGCCAACATTAAAATCAGCTCTTAATTGCTAATATTATTTCTTTGGCCTCGGGGAAGCAGGGAGCCTGGCACAAATCTTGTTGCTTAAGGAGCTGGGAGACTTTTTGGACCTTCTCATTCCCAGCCCAGCGGTAAGAAGTATCTCAAAGTGGAAGAGCTCTCAAGGCCATGGAATGGGTGCATTTTGAGTTTGTCTATTACCATATAGGACCATTCTTTGTGGGCATGGAATTCTTTGTTTTGGCACAGATGGTACCTTTGAGAAAGCAAAGAGAAACAGGGGATGTGCACACTGCTTCTCCTACCAGGGGTTTATCCTAGATTTTGGCAAGCAGTGTGTGTGGACTTACTCCATCTGAGAAGAACAACCCACGAATATCCTGAGGAGAGACAGTAAACAGTCACTTTACCATATATTTTTTGAAACCTGTGTGTTTTGGCTTGGACCAAGCCATAGTTGGTGGAAATTGGTTTCATCAGACAGCCTCTGCAGTATTTATTACTTGGGGTGGCTCCTCAACTTTCAAATGAAGTCCAGACCTAGCTCCATACTGATGTATGTCTCGGGATGGCCTTAGGATGGAGCAGGACCATAGCTTGAAAATCACTTTGCTTCAACCCCAGGTGAGAGATGCAGCTTCCACTTTGAAGGAGGAATTTGTGGTTGAGGCCACGAAGTCATGCAAGGAGATGAGTCTTGCAGAGGAGGTCCTGCGAATCTGGAGGCTGTGGGGCAGCTCCTTCCCCTGCCAGGATACCCACAAACCTCCTTTTTCCATCAGGATGCAAGGCAGTGCAGTGTAACATTGCCAGGGCTCCTGGCTGAGTCACACCACCCGGGGGGCTTTGCCCCAGTTCCTGGGATTTCACGAATCCTCACCTTCCCCTTTGAAAACTTGTGAACCTGACGGTTGCTGGGGAAGACTTGAAAGCGTGGTGCAGGCATAATTGGAGAGCTTAAAGCCTCAAAATTTACACTAAAAGCTGTCAGTTCTTGGATTCAGAAACCTGCTAGGGGTGGGTGAGGGAGGAGGCAGGCAGCGGCACTGATGCTTTTAGCAGGAATGCTGCCAGCATTAACAGAGCCACCACGGTCCAGGACTTCATTTGCAGCTGCTCTGCGCCAGAACTCGTCCCAGAACAGAGTCTCTCTCAGGGCTGCAGAAGTGAGGCACGAGACAACTCTGTCCCAAGAAGTTCCCGATCCAAGTACAAGGGCTCTGACTTGCAGGACCTTCTCCACAGCCACCTCACCCTGTCCCTCGCACTGCAGCTCCCCAACCTTTCCTCTTGCCCACGTGGATTATTAAAACTAATGAATGTGGGAGTCTTATTTAAGCAGCTGGGATGCAATTAGCTCAGCACCTCACTGAGAGTTTGGGGACCCTGTGGTGCTGGTACCCACTCCCATCCCTTCATGAATCACTGTGTTTGGAGAAAGGACGCTGTAGCAGAGGTAGAGCAGACACTTAGAGAGGTGCCTGGAGCACACTGAGGGTGCCTGTCTGGAGAAATCACTGCAGCTGTGTGAGAGATTTCTTGCCTCCCCCTGCTAGATCTGTGTGGGCCTGGTGACAGGCTGGTATGCTGGGTTCACGTGTACCTGGGGTACAGTGAGAGTTGTTCTGGCATGTTTGGAGGTCCTGTACATCCTCCCAGGTCAGGAGGATTTGCAAGCTCAGTTGCACCACTGCCAGTATTCATCAGGAGCTGAAATCATGGTATCAACGGCAGCAGTGGCCAAGTTTCCAATCTGCAGAATGGCTGCAGAAGGCTGCCAGAACTGAGTCCTCACCCAAGACCTCTGGGAATGTGCCTGGAAACTGGCTCACCGCTGTTTCAAACCACCCACGTGCTCTGGCAGGGGACTCTGTGCAGTGGTGTGAGCCGAAGCTCGGGGTCTCCCAGCCTGGGGCTTTTTCCCTGTAAAGCCGGTGAGGAGCCTTGCCAGCTTCCCAGGGCCCTTACTGTAGATTCAAAGACGATTTTGGAGGCTACCAGGGGTCCATGTTCAGAGTGTCCCCATGGTGCTCTGTCCTAAGCACCACGTTTGTTTTGTTTTTGTTTTTTTTTTTATCCCCTAAATCAATAGTCTGGTGCACTGTGCAGTGCAGCCTGGACTAAAAGGGAAGAAAGCATACCCAAAATGCAAACCTCCAACCTCCACAGTTGCTTTGGACACCATGAATTACCAGTAGACACATGGCTAGCAGGAGAGAGGATGGGGAGAGCAGAGGTCCATTAGCGGCTCCCTACCCCCAGCATATGGCTAATTAAAATTTCTAATTAAGGCACTGTGGGGGTGAAGAAAGGAAGCTCTTGGCCGAAAGTCCCCCTCCTTTTTCTGTATTTCCTTCGATAGCTTTATAAATTTCCCCCCTAAATTAACTAATTAATATCGCCTAATCAGTTAATAGAATTAGCTAATTAGATTGCTTAATGGAATTTCTGAAGAGCAGATTTAGAAGCTCTTAAGGAGACTTTAATCACTTTTTATCTGGGAAGCGGGGCACCGGTGTCTGCATTCATTCAGCAACTTAGAGCGATCACTGTTATCAGCAAAACATTTCTGAAAATCACTAATTTGGCTTCATCCTGCTCCAGAGTCACAGCTGCAGTCACCCAGGATTGAAAGGTCAGGCAAAGCCTTGCTGTTTCACCCCTCCGAGATGCTGTTGTCCGCACATGATGGCATCAAAAATCCTCCTTTCAGAAGTGCTCAGCGCAGTATTTAACAGAGCCAGCAGTGGGGCGCAGCACTGTGAAGGTAACCGAGCTCCCTGCAGGGTCTGGAGTGGTTTGTTAGCCCCTGGCACTTTCCAGGCTTGTTTGCTGGTGGTGTGTTTGAAGCGGTGAGTGACAGCAAATCACTCCCTCAGCCACCGCAGAGGCAGCAGCGGTTGTGTTCACAGAGGTCAAAGTTTTCCCCACAGCGGTGTGCAAACACACTCACAGACACACAAACACACTCACAGACACACAAACACACACACAGAGCTGACTGATCCCAACGCTGAGACCACAGCGAGGGAGAAATGTCTGTGCTGAGCAAAACGCAGTGATTTTCACAAAAACACTGGGTGAGCTCGTGCTGCACTGCTCTGCTGTGGGCATGGATGGTTTGCAACCACCGCCAAAGAAAAGGGCCTTCAAGCAGCACAGGGCAGCTCTAGCAAGGTTTTTGTTTACAGCTGTCCGGTTAAGGGGGGTGAGGGTGTGGCTGGGTTTGCAATGGTATCCAGCCACAGGTAGTTTGGTTGTGCTGGGACATCCAGGTTGCCCGGAGAAGTTGTGGATGCCCATCCCTGGAAGTGTTTAGGGCCAGTCTGGACAGGGCTTTGAGCAACATCGTCTAGAGGAAGGTGTCCCTGCCCATGGCAGAGGGTTGGAAGTGAATGAACTTTAAGCTCCCTTCCAACCCAAACTATTCTGTGATTCTGTGATTGTGTGATCCAGAGCTGTTCCAGCTTTTGGGCACTGGCCCTTGTTGCTTTTCAGCAGTGAAGACTGGATAGTTTGTCCCTGCTCTTTTGGGAACACCGTACGGAAAAAGGAGACTTTTGTGATGCAAGATCACAGCATGATGAGCGGTGGGAAAATCAGCTACTCTGGGAGATCCCATTATGCTCCTGCTTCCACACCAAGGGGTAGATCCGAATTGACCCGCACTGTGCCTTGCTGGGTTGATGTCTCCCAGCTGACCTGGCTGGTCGCACTGCTGGGAGGGGAGGCAGGGATCTGGTCTCCACACAGCTTTGAAGCAGTCTCCTCTCTGTGTGCAGCTCCCAGCCCTGATGTTAACTGGTTTGTCATCAGTGAGGCTATCAACAGCCACAGCTGAACACTGGGATGCACAGTTCCAGAGCCCGGAGTCTGTCTCAGACAGAAGTTCAGCCTGGCCATCTGGGAATCATTCAGCTGTGTACCCCCTGGGCAAACTGTGTCCAGCCTGAAGCAAAAATCAGACTGACACAGCTTTAACAGCAAACTCTGAAGGCAATTTAATCCATCCATGGATTTTGGCATCACAACCTGAGCTGGATGCAGGAGTCAACAGCTGTGCTGTTCCTGGCAGTTGTTCCTCCAGTGACTGTGATCTTCTGTTCCCACCCTGAGCATGGTGTGAAGCAGAGAAGGACCCAATGTCATCTCTCACCATAGAGGTATCACCTTGCCTCTCTGTCATCTGTGCCCTCATGATTTAGTTTAACAATTACACTTCGTGTTACTTAGACTCTTCATACAAAGTCACGCTCTAGGAGCCCCTAAGAGGTCACTATTTTTTATTCTGCCTCTCCAGTCTGCTTTTGTGAGACCTCCTCTGATGTACTGCATCCAGCTCTGAGGTTCACAATGTAGGGATGATACGGACCTGGTCAAAGAGGTCCAGAGGAAGCCACAAAAATGCTCAAAGGGCTGGAGCACTTCTACTATGAAGACAGGCTGAGAGAACTGGGGTCGTTCAGCCTGGGGAAAAGAAGGCTCCTTGGAGACCTTAGAGCCCATTCCAGTGCCTACAGGGGCTATAAGAGAGTTGGGGAGGGACAAAGGCCTGGAGTGATAGAACAAGGGGAAGTGGCTTCAAACTGAAAGAGGGCAGGGTTAGATGAGATACTAAGAAGAAATTCTTTACTCAGAGGATGATGAGACAAAGCAAAATGCTGCTCAGCAAATTGTGGGTGCCCGACGTCTGGGAGTGCTCAAGGACAGGCTGGATGGGGCTTTGAACAACCTGGTTAGTGCAAGGTGTCCCTGCCCGTGGCAGGGGGCTGGAACTGGACAATCTTTAAGTCCCTTCCAACCTGAACCATTCTATGGCTTTTCAGCAGGCTCCTTCTCCAGAGTTTGTAGCATTTTGACCAGAAGCTGGCACTGATGCCCAGCTGCAGCTCTCATGGTGGCAAAGTGGAGCTGGCAGGCATGATCTGGACCTGTCCAAATACAGCTGCAGAGTGATGTGAGCTCCTGGAGGGACACCAGCCTCTGCATGAGAGGAGAATGGAATGACACTGGGCCAGGACAGAGGGCAACCTTGAGATTTCCAAAAACAAGGCTTCTGAAATGTTTCCCTGTGATATGTGATGCTTTCTTGAGCTGAAAATGGTCAATTCTCTTCCTTGCCTAAATGTTCAGAGAACGGTTTTCTCTCTGACTGCTGCAGAACAAGACTCAAACCATAAGCCTGGCAAGTGTGAAGGTCTCAGGGTGTCAAGGTGTAGCTCAGGCAGGTCAGCAGTCAGGAGGGAGCCTTTCCAGAGCCTGATTCAGGTTCCTGCTGTGAATCACCATCAGGAAGAGCATGCCTGTATGTGCTGGCTGTGCAGGACCAGTGCCTAGAGCCTCTCAGCTGAGCTGTCTAACACAGGCATCTGAGTCTTTCTCCTCAGTCCCTCCAACACCAATAAAATGGTTTTAATGAAGTTGCCATCAAAACCAAGCCCTCTGAAAGAGCTCACTGTGCTGGGACTAAAGCCAGATACACAACACCATGTTCTCTTAATAAAGAAATCTCGGCAATTTCCAGGGGAATTTGCCTCTCTGTTTCCCCCCTGACTTGTGGATTTCCTGTGGACAAGTTGAGACCTCTAGATTTCCTCAGCAACTCTTTTTGCTTTTTTTTCCCTGCTATTAACCTTTGCAAGCCATCGCAGCCCAGGGATCACCTTCAGCCCAGCCCAGGCAGCTCTTTTGCTGGAGAGGGGATGTGCTGTGCCATGCAGTCCTTCTCTTGGGATGCAGTGGGACTGGAATGAGCCATCGTCAGATGATTTCAAAAACTTGAAATTTTACATCAAGTGAACAAACACTTAGAGGGGTCTTTCAAAGATGTTCACCATGCTCCAGAGTAGACAACTGCATTTGATATTAATGTGGTTCTTGGTGGAGATAATTAAGCATTTTAAATATGGTGACTTGCCTCTTCCTTGGAAGACAGGAAGTGAAGCCAGTGAATGGAACCTCTGTGATGATCCTTCAGAGAGCAGCACAGAGATGGTGGAGCCACCAAAATGTCAAGGTTCCTCGTCTTTGAGAATCTAGTTGCTCACAAACTTTGCCTAAAAACACTGAGGAATATATCCAAGATTCCCTGGTCCCCAAAACCTGGGGATTAGTAGAACAACCCAAGAGGAGGGTAACAAACCTTTCTGAGCACTGACGTTGGCCTGAATAGTTACAGTCAGTCTCTGGTGACAGCAATGATTTCCCTGGCCTGGCAATGGGGCGATGGTTGAACATTTGTCCCTCTGGATGCCTGGTGCTGTGCTTCCTGGCAGGCAGGTAGGCTCAGGTTTGTCCCTGGGCACTTGCAGCAGGAGGGGCTGAGCGTGCAGGTGCCTCTGCTGCAGCTGCCTTGGTAACAGGGAGATGATGAGGACCATATGGCACCAAAGCAGCGTCGCTGCTCAGTAACAACACTTAACCCTTTGGGGGGGCATCTTCTTCCTGGCTGAGGAGCAGGGCAGGCTTAAATCTCTGATCTGGGCCCCGTCAGTGCAGCATCTTGGCTTTCATAGTGGTCCCCTGCAGATGCCCAGGGAAGAGAGGAGAATAAAGGAATTTTGAAGCGGCTCTTTCACTTCCCTGATGCCTGGCTCTGGGTGGATTAGTACCTTCCCTATCCACAGAGTTGTGTCTGCAGCTTTGTCTTTCAGGTCTCTTGATAGACTTTGAGGAATGTGTCTAGTTTTTATAATTTCTCCAGCCTTATGCAGCAGCTCCTGCCCCCTGGCATAAGAGTTCATGGAAACAATAGGAATATAATTCCTTCTCTCTCTCCATGGAGATGTCTTAGCCTGCTAGGTAGATTTTTGTTCTACTCTCTTGGTAATGGCAAAATTTGTTTCACTAAGAGTACCAAAATCCTGCTGGGAAATTAAATTCAAACAGTAAAATAGGCCAAAAATGCTTAAGGACTGTTGGATTAGCCCATCTAGATGAAAAGAGCTGGAAACAAAACAGGAAATAAGAAGCTGAAAAATAGGAAAAATATATATAACATTTCCATTGGAGACTTGAAGGCTTTAGCAGTATGTTGTATGGAGTCTTTCTGAGGCAGTGTCTTTCGCTCCAGTAACTGATGGATTATCTGGAAGAACTCGCCTAATTCCTTTTTGAGGAATTCCTTTTCCCCTTGTGCCTCCTTAGCATCCACAGCATCCTGCAGCAAGGAGCTCCACAGCCCAACCGTGCGTGGGTTAATGAACCACATCCTCGTGTTTGTTTAAGACATCTGCCTGCTAGTTTTGCTTGTTGGTCTCTAATTCCTGTACTGGTGGAGACCACGGACACCTGGTCCTTGTTTATCTTCTTTGAGTCACTGATGAGCTTTCAGACTTCACATCCCTGCATTTTCCCCAGTGACTTTCAGAGACAGACAAGTGCTAGATTACTGGATCATTGCACAGTGTGTTGTACGAGGGACGTTCCATAACTCTGCTTTATTTGTCCAGTCCAGATGTTTCATATTCAGAAAAATATTTGTGACAGCAGATTTCATGTAAACTTCTGAAAAACACAGTAGGATGTGATCATTCTGGAGAGGTGGAGAATGTTGTGAGTGCAGTGGTGCAGTGAATGCAGTAGGAGGATGGATAGAGGTTTTAATTAAAATTCTTATGTCTAAATAATGTCTCATATTTGCACAGGCCTGCTAAGAGAAAAAAAAAGGAATTTCTTTCTTATTGAAAACTCCCTTGACGCAGACCCCAAGCAGGGTCTGGTTCGTTGCTGAAGTCTTGTTCAGGGATTATGTTCTGACCCAGCACAAAATGGTTAATGCCAGAGAGCTAAAATATTCCTCTCCTGGACATTCCTCCAATGTGTCCATTTTTGCAGGCTCTGACTCCTGCACTCCTCGAACATGGGAACATTTTCTGGTTTCCCAAACTGCAGGCTTGTATTAACTTTCCCCTAGTCAGGTCACCAGCAAAGCTGTGTAAACAAATGACCTGTAGCCATAATCTTCTTCAATTCCCCGTATTGATTTCACTCTGCTGTTTGTCTGCCAGATATTAGCAAAGCTTCCTTCGGAACTGGGGAAACTTTGGAATGCCTTTCAGAGGGGTGAATCAGGGCAGGCTGGGAACAGCCTGCTGGTGAGTCGCGATCCTTGGCTGGGGTGGAGGAGGTGTGCTGGTCTGGGCTGAGAGAGAGTTAATTTTTTTTTATGGTCACATGTTTTGGCTTCGTGATGAAAACAGTGTTGACAACACCCCAATGTTTTCATGATTGCTGAGCAGGGCTCTCACAGCCTCGAGGCTTTTTCTGCTCCTTGACTGCCCCACTGGGGCTGCACAAGGTGTTGGGAGGGGACATGGACAGCACAGCTGACACCAGCTGACCCAAGGGCCATTCCAGAGCTTGCAGTGCCATGTTCAGCAGATAAACCTGGGTCAGGAGGAGGAAAGGAGGACATTCAGTGTTATGGCGTTTGACTTCCCAAGTCCCATGCTGGGGCCCTGCTTTCCTGGGCTTGGCTGAACACCTGCTTGCCAGTGGGAAGTAGTGAATTCATTCCTTATTTTGCTTTTGCTTTACTTATTGAACTGTCTTTGTCTTAACCCATGAGTTTTGTCACTTTTATTCCTCTGACTCTCTCCCCCATCCCACTGGGAGCGAGGGAGGGAATGAGTGGGTGCATGGAGCTAAGATGCTGGCCAGGGTTAAACCACAGCATAGATCTGGCTGATAAAAATCCTTCAAGGAATATCACCCATGACAGTCGATGACATTTTGATTTTGAAAGTGTACATTTTGCTGTATCAAGGGGTCAACAATTAGGTGGACCAGTTCTCTGCTGCATTTTGAAAGCCATTACTGCCATGGCTTCAAAGAGCAGAACTATTTTGAGGTGGTTTCCCCAGAGACTGGTCTTGCTCCACCCGTTTAAAGCTTTGTGCAGGTCATTTTGCAGTGATTGGGAATACATAGGGGTGAGGAACACTTTATGGCGTTACAGATGACACAAAAATTTGCAGGCTAGAGAATAAGGAAGATACGGGTTACCCAGAGATATGGATTGTGTACTTAAGTGGTCATGGTTCAGCAGGATGCTTTTAGCCCAGCTAAATTGAAGGGAATCCCTCTGGGAGTGAAGAATGCAAGGCTGTGCTTACAGAAGAGCCAGCTCTGTGTTTGAAAGCAGTGTCTTGAGGAACGACTTCAGGGTCACTGTGATAACCTCTCAAGATGAGCTCTCACCGAGGTAATTCCATGGGGGAAAGAAATAAAAAGGATAATCTTCAGAACAGCTAGAAAGGTAGGTAATAACAGCTGGGACAGGGGAAACACAGTCTTGGGAGAGAGCCATGCTGAGTCCAGACATGTTGGGAAATCAAGTGGGAAGAAGGGTTCAGAGAGACACCCAGAGATGGATGATCGTATTTAGAAATCAAATAAATTCACCCCCAAGCTAGACCTCAGCTAGATCTCCCTGAGGCTGGAGACCACAGGCCATTGGGCTGTCTGCAGAGAGATGGTGGTCTGGGCTCTCACCACACAGGCTGCTGAGATGACACTGTAGCTCATCTCTGAGGAGATCTTTTTAAAGAATGGAGCTGGAGCAGTGGTGGCCTTGTGGACCAGTGAGGCTCTGGCTGTGAGCCCCCATTTTTCTTACTTCTTTTCATGTCTGGCAGCTGTTTCTGGACCACAGTAAAACAAAACTGATGAGCTCCAGGCCCTCCCGAAATGTCCCAGAAAGAATTCCTGTATGGGGGTCTTTGGGTTTCTTGAGGAGAAACCACAGAATCACAGAATAATTAAGGTTGGAAAAGACCTCTAAGGTCATCAGCTCCAGTTGTTACCCCTATGCTTCCATGTCCACCAGTAAACCCTGTCCCCAAGGGTCACATCCATGTGCCTTTTGAACTCCTTCAGGGACAGTGATTCCACCACTATACTGGGCAGCCCGTTCCAATGCCTGACCACTCTTTCTGTGAAGAAAGTTTTCCTAATATCCAATCTAAACCTCCCCTGGTGCAACTCAGGGCCATTTCCTCTGATCCTGTCACTTGTTGCCCTGGGGGCGAGCCAAACCCCCATCCCATTGCAGCCTCCTCTCAGAGAGCTGTGGAGAGTGAGAAGGTCCCCCATGAGCCTCCTTTTCTCCAGGCTGGGCTCCTCCAGCTCCCTCAGCTGCTCCTCATCTGGTGCTCCAGACCTTTCCCCAGCTCTGTTGCCCCTCTCTGGACTTCCTCCAGCCCCTCAAAGTCCTTCTTGTCATGAGGGGCCCAAAAGCGAACACAGCACTCAAGGTGTGACCTCACCAGTGCCAAGTACAGGGGAAGAATCACTTCCCTGCTGGCCACATTATTTCTGACACAGGCCAGGTGCCATTGGCCTTCTTGGCCACCAGGGCACAGCTGGCTCATACTCAGCTGGCTGTTCACCAGCCCCAGGCCCTTTTCCTCCGGGCAGCTTCGCGGCCACCTTGCCCCAGCTTATGACTCGCTGGGCTGGGATGCAGGAGGCCACTTAGATGAGGCAATGCTCCCTTAACGCCAGAGATTCCTGTTCCGTGTGTGGGTACAGGGACGTAGGCACTCATGTGCAGGTGAGTGTGCAGCCACATCCCCGGGATGTTCATCACCACTGGTGACGTCCAGGGCAGCACCCTGACTCTCTGTTCACTCAGCCAGGGATTTTGCCTTCCCCTTGTTCGTTTGCCCTTCAAGTTCTTTGAAGCACGCAATTTATACAAGAGGGAGCTGGCTGCCTTTTGCCTCCCCCGCAAGACAAAGGGAGAGAGACACAGAGAGAGAGAGAGGGTTGTATATATAAAGAAAAAGCTCCAGAAGAACAACCTTACAGCTGACAGCTCAGCCAGGGTCTCCCCCGGGGACAGGAACGCATTATATTAACTGTGATACACCGAGGAGCCCTGTGCATACATCACTTTCCAAAATGTTTTTGAAAGTTCATTAACTTCCAGTGGAAAGTTGTGGCTGCATCAGTTGCCTCCAAGCCATTTTCGCCGACTCTTGGCCCCGGCTGGGGAATACTTTGTTGATTTAGATGGGTCTATTAGAAAGTGTAAGTCTGCTGGGATATATAAAAAGCAAAGCTTCACTCTCCTGAACATTTCCTTAGTGCAGCACTTTAAAAATTGCACGGGAAGCAGGCTTTGAATGCCTTGCTGCTTTTTAACGGCTGGACTTTCAGCTTGGATGTTTCAACTTGGTTAGTAACCTGTAAATGACACCAATAAAAGGAATTTGAATGGGGAAGGAAGAGAAAAAGATGAGATTCATCCAGCATTCCTACGGCTTCTGGGAATTTGTTTCTAACCAGTAATAAAAACACCTGGCACCCAGTGAGATCTGTGTGCTAGAAAATTGGATGTGACACAGCTTCCCAAGGGAAAAGTTGTGGGTTTGGGGTTTTTTTTCAGGGGGAGATGGAGGAGGCAGGGTCATGTCTATAATATCAGAGCAGGGAGAATAGTGGGGTGAAATATTATCAGAGTTGTCTCCACTGCTTTTTGGAGGTGGTCTCCCAAAATTGATACTTCTCCCTCCCTCTACAAATAATTGAATTTTGTTTTCATTCCTATCTCTTTCATGACCTCAACTGCCAAAATTTCCTCAGATTCTGTATTTTCACTTCCTTTTTTGTCTCTTTTCCTCCAACTGAACTGATGTAAAATTAGAAAAAGAAAGGGATAAAAAAAAAGGAGATATCAAACTGCAATCTTCATTTAAAAGCGAGAAAAATGCCAACTGTTGGCTAAATGTATTTAATGCATTTATCCTTTTTATCTCCTTCCTTCTTCTCAGTCAGACCAGATTTTTCTCAGTGGCCAAAGGGAAACTGCTGAATGTGTCTGGCTCTGACATGCGCTGTACGTTGTTAAGCCTAATACATATTTATTTAAAATATTAATGCAGATGAATGAGCTCTGCCTGGCTGATAAGCGTGTTCAGAAGAGACTTTTGTGCACATTGTCTTCTGGTGCTCACAGTGCTTCATTCAAGAGCCTTGTTGGAAGGAGAAATAGACTTGAGAGTAAAGGTTTGCTTCCTATGCTATGGGAATTTTTTAATTACTGTTTTGACAGAGAACAAGTTTAACTGGCTCTTCAGCCACAGATTATAAGGTCATTGCTATCACAGACCATAAAGAAGATACAAAAATGAGGTAATAAAGTATATGGGCTGTGTATGTCTGGCAATCTAACATTATTCTTGTAACCCTGTGAGTCACCTGTGACTAATTTAAAAATGCTGATGCACTTAGATGAAAGCCACAGTAAACCACCTAAATCGGATTCTGAGAGCAGTAAACACTGGGGGTGGGGAGGGGGATGGGGGCAAGGAGGGGATCCAAGCTTTTATCTCAAAAGATGCAGTCAAGATGTGCCCTGGTCACAGATGCCTGCTTTGCACAAGCATCCCAACGTGCTGTTCACCCCCTGCATGCCTGTGTGGTGCCCGAGTGCTTTCCCACCAGACAAAGAGCTGAAAAAGGTCAAATCCAGAGGGTTTTGGGTAGGCACTGGCTCCCAGGGGTGAACAACAAGTTCCAGTGAGTGCCAGTGCTGGGCTCCCCCCGAATGGGCTGTGGGGGTTACTGGGTATCTGGTCCCAGCACCTCTTCAGCTGCTTGCTAAAGCTGTTTTATCTCAAAAAAAAAGGGAGGGCAGAGACATGAACTGCTGCTTTTGCTGCCCGGTGGCCAAGAGACCCTACCTGTGTCAAATTTGGAGTATTGCTCTTTCCACTTCTTTTTCCCTTCATTCTTTGCCAGCAGCTGCTAGTTTGTTTTTCAGCAGTCGGTATCATGGGGCTGGAGGAAGGGTTTTTTTGTAGTTGAACAATATTTTCAGGCAGGTACCCAGAGCAAACAGGTATCAGGTTTGGGCTGCTGGCTGCAGAGATATGCATGTGCCCTCCATGGCCCTTTGCCGTGGGGACTGAGCTCTCAGCAAGGTTACAGAGTCGTGGTGAGATAAATGCCAATCAGCTCAGCCTCCAAAATCCCGCTTGTCCCCGTGCCCCCAGCTGCGTGTTCTGAGTCCTTGCCTGGCAGGAACCAATGCACAGCTCACTCCGGTGTGAGCGGGTTCAGGGAAATGAACCAGTGGGAAACTATTTGCTGGTTTGGGATGTTTTTTTGCTGCTTTAGCTCTCTGAATCAGCTGCCTGCAGAGGGAAGGCAGGTGCTTGCGGGGAAAGGATGGGATGCCCAGCCAGGACTGGGGTGGAGGCTGGGATTCCCAGCGATTCCTGCTGAGTCAAAGATTCAGGAAGTATCCCACATCTGGAGAGAGCTCTTCCTTCCCCATCTCCCCTACCTCATGTGGGGATGCAATGAGACCTTTCACATGCTGGTGCTGAGCATTTTGTTTCCGTGCAGAACGGCACCAGAGGAGAATTTTTAATGTAATACCTCAATTACTTTCTATCCACAAAGCCAGGATTTCCACAGTAACTGTAATACAGAGACAAACATTATCCCCATTACCATTGTTTTGGATTGTGAATTAGTACTGGCTCTAAGAAACCCAGTTTTGGCATTCTCTTTGAGGGGAATGAGGGGGATTCCTGATGTGGAAAGCAGGAAGGGAAAGGAGAGCAGATATATAATCACAGGGGCTGGGGACACTTGAAGGAAACAACGATGGTCGATAGGTATTGATCCCGCTCTTTGAAGTGTTCAGCAGCTGCAGGCTGGGGGAAAAAAAGCCTTTTGTTCCTCCTGGGAAGGTGCAGGAGGCGGGTTGTGCTCGCTGGCCCCTGGAGCAGATGGGCCAGAGCTTTTTTTTGTGTGCTCTGTGGCACAGGGAAGGCTGGTCTGTGGTGGGAAGGAAGGGGTGGTCCGATGCTGAACAGCCCAAAATGCAGGTTTTCTTTTCAAATCTTATCAGAGTAGCCCAAAGCAGCATTACCAGAGCTCCTGTAAGATTTGCACAGTCCCGTGGGGCACGTGCCGCTTGATTTTGGAAGCCAAGTCATTCCCCAGGTGGTAATGGCGAAGATCTGCCGTGATCTGCTATGCCCTGCTGGGAAATCTGCCCCGGGTTCCGAGTGGCTCTGCCCTACCTAGTGCGGGCCCCAGAGCTCTGGGGGTTCGTACAGGAGGCAGCAGCAAGAAGAGAAGGGCATGGGGACAGAGATGCAGAAAGGATGCTGGAGAATGAGTCACCCGGGCTGTCCAAAAGACCCCTCAGGGCAGGGAGGAGGGGAGTGGATCTCTGTTAGAGGCCAGGTTGGTGCTCCCGGTCTCTGGAGACAAGGTGTTCACCTGAGCAAAGCATCCTCCCTTTTTCACTCCTCCCCTGACGAAGCCTCCAGAGCGATCGTGCCTTCTCTGGCCTGGGAATCTGGACATGCCAGTTTTCCTCCTGTGTCTGACCCGGCCCGTGGTGTGATTTGGCTTGAGTCACTCCACCTCTCGCTGCTTCCCTTTCCCCTCAGTGCTTTGTCTTGTCAGACGAGCCCGTGAGCGCTCTGCTGCCGGTGCTGCCTCCACTGTGTTTGTTCATGTGTAGCACAAGGAGACATCAAAACCCACCACCGACCTCCAGCCCTCACTGAAATGCGGATAACAATGATCTATTTCAGGCGGTTTTTACGAGAAAGGCCTTGATATTCAACACTCGAATTTTTCACTTCCCTGGGAATGCGATTTCTGCCCCCCAAAAAGTTGCAATATGGGCTTCACTAAGACACAGAGTGAAAAAGGTGACTTGGGAACTGAGTGTCTTCTCTGAATAATGAAGTCTGACATATGGTGACAAGGTCTCAGGGAAAGATTTCAACATTTTTGATATAAATGATAACATTTTCAGCCAAACCCTCAACATTTACAAATGATGATTTGAAACGGAAGAGGGGGCAAAAAAAGAACAAGCTGTTTGCTTAGACTTGGTGAAAAATAGGAGACTATCGTGAAAAGCCTTGGTTTTGAGTCAAAAGTTATGCTTTGACAGAATCCTATATTTCATGAAGAAAAACCTCTTAATTGCAAGACATCGACTGAGCGACTCTGTTCGTCCCAGAATCCCAACAAGACACACAGTGCTGCACAAAACTGGGGAGACAGACAGAACCTGTTCCAAGCAGCTTCCAAACATGCAGACTCTTATCTCTCGCTTTTGATTTCTTCGCTTTGTAACGTATATTTTGAGAAATGGAGGCAGAGCCTAGGAGCAAATTGCCCAGTGTGTGACTTTCTGACATATAATCAATTGTCTGCTCACTGACTACGGTCTGGCTGTGTTAATATGTCCGTGAAGTCCTTCAATTTATCAGGCAGGGCAGAAGTATCTCCGAACCTAGAGCTGGCTGGCAATAATAGAGGGGGAGCAAAGTACCCAAATATAGCCACTCTTCCCTGAAGTAACTTATCATTCAGTCTATATTCATGGATTAGCCGGTGCTGGGGTTTTCAGCCTCTGCCAAGCTTGCAAACTGTGTGCTGATTTTCACTCAGGATGTGTGAACAACAGTTTCGGTTGGGATGATGTTAAGCAGTGTATGGTAAAAAGGTGCTTCTTGATTGTATCTTTGGAAACAAAAAGAAGTTTTGGAAGAAAAATCTTTTATGGGTCAAATACGTTCCTTTTTGGGGGATTTATGATTGCCTGAATCACACAAAACCAGTAAATTGTCTTATCCTGGGGGCAACTGTGACACAGGCATCATCCAAGGAAAACCATGTGAAAATCCTTTATTATATGATTAAACCACATCAGATATGCTACTGCAGACCTGCCAGGAAAAATCTTCTTAGGGCACAAACAGGGACTTGATTGAGGCTTGGGCTTTAAAAATATTTGCATTTTGGGTGCTTGGTGCCCATATGGGAAGCAGGCAAGGAGCTGAGACACCAAGAGGAAAGACACAAACTCACCCCAGTTCCTTTTCATCTTGCTACCAAACCTGCTGCAATCCATGGGAAGGATGTGTTTGCCCTTTGCAAATATCCAAGCTTTCCCCTCTCTTCTCCCCTTTAGCAATGGCAATCAGAGCATTTCTCTGCTGAGACCTTTGTTCTTTGTTCCTTTGGTTTTCTTCTCTGCTCCCTTTTTATTTGTGTGCTTCAAGGAGTTTAGCTGGAGAGGGAGTCTCACCGATGGAGGTGAGCTGAGCTCCCCTCATCCATGTAAACTTTGCCGGGCAACAGCCCCCAGTGCAGCTGAAGCTTGGACTAGATTAAAGAAAAACATAATAGGGATTTTTAATTTCCCTGTGTGGAGCTGGGAGATGAAGAGCCACCACGAGAGAAGTTTGCCAGGGGCGGTGAGTAGATGAGAATGTCAAGCCCAGTGAGAAACTACTGAGAAGTACTGGAGCAGCATTTTTATTCGGAAGGAGTTCTCATCTCCAGCACTGGCTGCTCCGGGCACCAACTGGAGTACAAAATGAGATCCCTGGGGTCCTACCAACAGGACAACATCTGAAGAGCCTGCTCAATTACAATCACATGGATGTTGTCGCTCCCAATCTCCCCACGTTCTCTGCGTGAGGGGAATGAAACGTGAGCTTGGGGGCTCCACTGCCCCCTGCCCAGGGCAGGCTGCAAGGTGGGGACAAGTGTTTCTTGGGGTGTTGTCAGGTGTTTCTTGAAGCTGCTGCTCATGTGACAGTCTTCCTGCTCAGTTTGCTGTGCTATCCATCATCTTTTGGTGGCTACAGGAAGTACATCGTGTTTTGCCTCCTAAGCCTGGAGTTTGTATCACTTGGCTTTTCACAGCACCTCTAGTACTGATGAGAAATAATTTTCAAATACACTGACATAATTTGGGTCATAAATGCCATCTTCCAGCAAGACTTAGGATCCTGCATACCATTTCAGGCGGAATTCAAAGGGAGTTAAATCAGGGCCCTGCACAGAGAGGCTGCACATCCCCTCAGTCTCTTCCTGCAGGGATTCCTGGGGTTATTCCAGACCTTCTCAGAGGACAGTCTAACAAGAGTCAGACAGTGCAGTCAGTACCAGCATCTGTGTTTTAAGATTTAGAATAGGACAAAAGCTGGTATTATATAGTTCCTTTTTATTTTTTTTTTTTTTGCACTGAGAGCATCTTCTTGTTCAAGGTGCTGGAGATTTACTTCTAGTGTATATCCCAGAAGCACCCAAGCTCAAAGGAGAACTGAAGAAAAGTGTCAGACCATTTTGACATGGTTTTCAACTTATAGTTTCTTCTATGAGTTTTCAAAAAAAAAATAGTTTTCAAAACCTAAAAAAATATGTATTTTTAGTGTCCTGTGTTATGTATCTATGAATATATGCACTTGCTGATCTTAACGAAATTTGGCAGGATGTGATGTGTCCCAGAGAATCCTAAATTTTCTGAGGAAAAGCAAGGGAAAACCAAAGGACCCACGAGGGTTAAACTCCTAATACATGCCCCAAAGTGGGAACAAGGCTCACCTTTTCAAATCCTTGTCTTTCAAACCTCCCTCCCCTACACCAAAATCCTGGGACACAGATGCAAAGGAAGCCAGGTTTCCTCAATTTCTGCTTCCTGCCAAACGTTCAGGGAGTGTCTGGCTAACAGTTGGGGTTTCAGAAACTAAGTCTGAGCTGGAGGCTCAAACCCCTGTTGCACATCAAAATGCCAGAGTGCTTTGGCTTTGCTCGGTCCTTCTCCCCACAGTGGTTAACTTGAATTAGCTCGTTCGAGAATGATGCCTTTTATCTGGCTGTCACATGCATGTTCAGAGTGAACAGCAGCAAGGAGAATAGCACAAGAATAAAGGCCTTTGATGGGGATTTATGGAGGTCACGTGTCTCAATTTTGCAGAGGTGGAAGTGTGCACAGAGGGCCGGTGGAATGTGTGCTTGGCAAGCACCTGGGAGTCTGGGGACCTGGAGGAAATGAAGACACTTAGGGGAGAAGGGGAAATTCCTGGAGGGAGACAAAATAGACCCAGATGCACCTTTACTGAGTGGTTTTTCCCTTTCAGGACCAGTGGATCAAAAGGTCTCTCCCTAAAGCAGCAAACAGGTTGGAAGTGAACGCGCAAGCCCGTGGGCAAATTGTCTAGTTCTACCAAAATTTGGTGTCGCCGGTGCCTTGAGGAGACATTTCAGATGTTTCATGGCTGGCTGGTTATCAAGTGCTTGGTTGACACAAAGCTTTTGGATGGCTGGCAAGAGCTTTTGGAAAAGGTGAGACCAGCTCCACCAGCACTGGGGGGTCCCCAGCGGGCAGTGACCCCAGCGAGCACAGACCTTTGCACCCTTTACACCCATCAGAAGAGGCCTCAAAGCCAAACAAGATCAGCATTTTCCTGCAGAGCCCAGTCCTGTAGGGCCTGCTCAGTGGAGTTTGTGTCAACAGTGAGATGAACCACAGCAGATGACCCCGGTGAGAAGTAACCCTTGGACGCCACTGCTAATCAGATGTGGTATCTCTTCTCCAAGATGTTGGGACTGGAGGTGGGATCAGCCAACACTTCTTCAAGGCCTGGAAACAGAGTGTCCAAGTGCACTTGAGGATTTAGAGACAGACAGAGGGTGGTTGCAGTGGAAGAAGGGATGCATTCAAGGAGAAAATGTCCAGGTTGTGTATTCCTGCAGAGGAGAAGATGCTGCAGCCAAAGCCTGCTGCTGTCCCCTTTGCTGTATCGATCCTTTCAGCAGGTTTTTGTTGTGCTGGCTGCTGTTTTCCCTGTCTCTTGAGGAAGCTGCAGCCCCAGGGGGGAGAAAGTGCACCACTGAAATATTCAGGAAGGGACTGGAACTGGCCGTGTTGGCTGCTTTAGGAGAGGCTGATGATCTGATCCCTGCCAGTAACATGTAGCTGCAGAACCAAACGCCTTTGGATCACAGCAGGCAGCTCCTTGGTGGATCCTGAAACTCTCTTGCACTAGATAATGTGCAAAGAAGTCCCTTCCTCTCCCAGCCTCTCTCCCTTGGCCCAGCTCCTTGCTTGACCCCTGAGGAGGTCACAGAGATATTTCCTCCAGGTCAGACTCACCAGGTCTGGAAAAGATCCAGACAATATCATCTCCTTCTGTCACAGGAGGAAAGTGTCAGTGATAAATAATAGAAAAAACATGTGAAAGACCATGGAGGAGGCACTGGGTAACAGAGGGATTTTGGGACTCTCTTCTTGCATGCTCTCCTTTCCATCTCTAGATCTCATTCCCCGTATCTCCACAGTGAGTTTTGC
Source organism: Mystacornis crossleyi (assembly GCA_013400655.1). Lineage (NCBI taxonomy): Eukaryota > Metazoa > Chordata > Aves > Passeriformes > Timaliidae > Mystacornis > Mystacornis crossleyi. The sequence goes on from VYZQ01028444.1 coordinate 36,347, forward strand.
CCCTTCCCAGCCCCACAGGATGCTGGAGGCTCAACAGTGATTTTCCTCTTCCCTCACACTGAAGGACTGCGGTGCACACGTATCCTCACAGTAAAGAGAGCCCTATTGAGCGTGCTTGGCTCCAGCCTTAAAGCAATTTAGCAATCTGCCATCTTAAACTGTCTAATGACAGCTCTTCAAGCAATTGGAAGATTGCAGCCTTCAGTAAACTCTCGAGCTGAGTGAGAGCCGGTTTGTGCCTCCTCCACTCCCTCTTGGCACGCGCAGTGGAAGTCAGGCTGCTCCCCGTGCACTTGGCATGGCTTTAATGCAAAAGCAGGATTCTAGGGATGGGTTGAAGAGTGGCCAGGGTTAAGCCTATACTGCTAGATAAAATGGATTAGGTAAAATAAATATATAAATACATGAAATAGCTGGCTCATGGGCACAGAAAGCAGCTGGCAGAGCTTGCAGGTTGATACAGGACCATCCTCCTCTTCAGGACAGGGTGGCTGCGTCCAAACCACCCATCGAGGATGTGCCTCTGGATGAAGCATCAGCCTGAACCTGGGCTTGTGGCAAGAGTTCAGTGACCAGACCTTGGCCAGGACTGTGCTTCTAATGGCCTGGCTGATCACGGGACCTGTTGGGGGTACGCCTCAGCTGACCAAGTTTGATGACACCTGGGTAGCCCCGCACTGGTTATTGTGTTTGTAGCCTTGGCTCCCTGTTGCTGTACTGGAGGAGTGGCAAAGCAGGGTGTGGAGGGTTAGCGCGTGCTCATGTTTGCTGTGCAGCACGTTTAGAGCCTTCAGTGGGGTGCCAGGGAGATGGAAAACTGCAGCAGAGATCTACCCAGTCCCATCGTGGCTTTGCCATCAAACTGGGTAGAACTGGAAAAAAAAGATCGTAGGTTCTCCGTGGTACAAGGAGGGGAATGAGGCCTGGAGGGACCCAGAAACTCCTGAAAATTCTGAGGAGAGTGACCATAAGGACCTGTGGTGTTGTTTTTTTAATAGCTGGATGCTGACTGAGGAGAAGTGGGGCTGGCGGGGCTGGAGTTCTCTCAGCTCTAATGAAGCTGTCAGGGAAGCAGCAATCAGAGTACACTCGCTTCCCAAAAGTAGGCTAAATCTGGCTGAAAAGATTACATTTTTTGACACATTCAAACCTGCTTGGGAAGCTGACAGCATTCTTGCCTGAGGAAAGAAAAAATGAATAAAAGACATGGTGTATTACATGTAAGGCCAGGGCAGTATGGAAATTATGGGAAGAAAGGCTGTGTGAGGGTGATGCTTCACCCCACAACCATGAGGAAAACTCCTGCTCTTGCTCAGCTTGTCCACTACCCTCTGCATCACTGAACACTTGGGCAGACCCCAAAGGATCCCCTTCCTGCACCACCTTGGTCATGCAGAAATTCATCCTCACCGTGGGCACTGGAGGCAAATTTCCAGGCCATCATAGATATCCTGAGCTTCCCACAGTCGGAAGGGTAGGAGATTTCATACCATGACAAGCAAAGTCTGGGATGCAGCTCTGCAATGAGAGTTGTGTGAGCAGGGCATAGTGTGTCTGTGCTGGCAGCTGGCTTGGCTGGACACAAGGGTGATAAACTCAGCAGAGCTCCATGCAAGGGGAGGAGAGAGGGAATAACATCACGGATGTGATTGGCAATGGCTTGGCATGATTACAGAATCCAGAAAAAGTACTTGGGCCAAACTGGTGTACATCAGGACTGGCTTCTTGTTCGTGGAGGTAGAGGACACTCACAGACCCACTTTCACCTCAGTTCTGCAGCTGCAGCTCATCCCTGACACAAACTGTAGGAGTGTTGTCCTCCCAAAGCACATGGGAGCAGCCCCCCATGTATCTCAGGGCCGTGATAGGGAGGGGTGTGGAAGATAAAGCCAGCATGGGGGGCCCTCTGCCTGCTGTCACAGTATTGAAGGGATGCTGTGCCAGAGGATGGCTGTGACTGCAGCTGCACCAAGGCAGGCGTGCTCTGGGGGACCTCACTGGGGCACCACAGCATGGCTTGCTGACACCACATGCCCCCTCCACATCAGGCACAGCAGTCAGAGTCAAAGCCTGAACCCACGGAGAGTTTTGTGCCACCACCTCTTCCCACTGTGCCTTAGACTCCACAAGGCAAACCATGGAATTCCCAAACCGATGCTGGAGCCAAATGATCCTGCAGTTCGTGACGAGATTTGATTGCACAGCCCTATTCGAGTGTTATCACCCCAGCCAGCTCCAGAGATGAGCAGAAAGTGGAGCTGGGCTGAGGCCAACAAGACCAGCGATGGGCTGAATGTGCATCTCTGCAACCCTTGGAGCTCTGGCTTTCATCTGTATTTCTTTACAGCTTATCGTGTTTGCACTAGGGCTCCGCAGATAACAATCTATTAACAGTAAAGTGAATTAGATCACTGCCTGGTTATTTCCCTCAGCTGAGGCCAAACTGCTCTTGCCCATTCAGGAAATTTGTGTTACTTTATTCTCTCTGAGCACGAAAGCATGTCACTCTAATTACCTCCCGTCTCATTCAGCCCGAGCAGCTCCGAAACACTTGCGAGACAGGAGAGCTATAACCTCATTAGAGCGTGTTATCGTAAGAGATCAGACACTGGCAGGGGTTTGTTGTGACGAGCCGTTCACAGATGTTTTCTTTTGAAAGTACAAAAGGGGAAGAGGAATCTGAAGCCGGTGAAGGGGAGCCTTGAAATAACCCCTCCGGTAGCCAAGGGCCGCAGGCAAGTGCACGGGCTCACATCCTGCTCTTGGCTCGGCCTGTGAGGAAGCTCAGAGGGGGCTGTGTGGATGCAGCAGGCAAGTTAATGCCCTGGAATGGTCCATTCCTCCCCACATCTCAGAATTAGGAGAACATTTATCGAACATGCAGGTAAATGTGTGCCAAAGCAAACACACCCTTCTGGCAGCAGATAAGCTACCAGCACAGGGTGAGTGGATCGGGCTGGTGAGCAGCAGTCGGGGTGGATTTGTGGTGTGATGGAGCCTGACTTTGCTGCTTCACGATCCCTTTCGCAAACTCTTTGGGGTCTCCAATCCAGAGATGCTTAACAACTGCTTTTTTGTGTCTTTTTCCTCATGAACAGAGACTTTACCTTCTCCTCTAACCACAGCAAACTAAAATTTTGAGTGACCCAACTCATTACTGCAACCCATTCTCCAAATTTATGAAAACTAAACTAATTTTGGTTGCATGTGAACATTTTTCATTGGAAAAGTCCATTTTGTTCAAGCTGAGGAGTGAGGCAGTTAGAAATAGCTACAGCCTTTCCAGTGACCATGTGTAGGAGCAGAGCAAGCTGATTGTGATAGGACAGGCTGTCCCCAAGCCCTGTGTCCACTGCTTGGAGAAGGAGCCTGGTCAGGGCTGGCCACACTGAGGGAGCACTGGGACCAGCCCCAGCAAGCCACCTGCCTTTCAGTGTTTTAATATTACAAGTGGTGCATCTTCTTGCTGGAAGACAGAACTTAAGCATTTAAGAAACACCACTGAACAGCTTCCCAGTGAATCTAAACCTCTTCACTTGAGTCAGAATAAACTTATATGGTCCTTTCTATTATTAGCTGTTGGAGAGAAGCTGAGACCATTAATATTTCATAAAGCTGGTGCCCACAAGCAGCTCACAGCTGTTGCATGTGCCAGGCTCGTCTGGCAAAGGCACAAATCCTACCTTACCGAGGGAGTCCAGGCAGATTCTGACAATTTATAGATGAAAGCAGCTTAATGGGATGTTAATTTAAGCCATCAGGACAGAAATGGGAAGGCAACTTTCAGGAGCAAAAGGGTTAATGCAGAGCCACTGACATCCCAACCTTGGTGCCGTAGGATTCATCCACTGGAGCTGGTGGGATTGCAGCATGGGGACATGGGACCTGCAGTTTGGAGATGTTTCCTTTGGTGGAATCACCACAGCCAGAGCTGATGCTAATGGTTCCCTGTTCACTGCTTCAGCAGCTTCTTAATTTAATGTTCATTTTTACCCCTTGTTCTCTGGCAATGTTGCTGCCCTTAATGCAAGCAGAGCCAGGACAGCCTGGCACAACACCCACCTCCTTCCTTTGCCTGTTTGAGTTTGTGGGATGCACTTCCACCCTCAGGGGATTCTGAACTGAAACAGTGAAGGCCCTGATCTAAAGCCCTCTGAAATCAAAGTGAGGTTTGAGTTGATTTGGACTTTTTTGGTTTTGAGGAGTTTTTTCTGCCTTTGACTACTGCTGCTCCAGATTCTCAGCAATTTCCATGAGGTAAGAGCTGACCAGCTCTGGGCAGTAGCCAGGCAGTCATGCTGAGCACCTCTGCATGCAGACACGCTTTAGCAATGCTGTTTGACAGACCTGGCTTCCAGTGGAAGGTCCCATTCTTCTCTTACCAACAGTTCAAGCTGAGGGCCTCACTCTTTACACACTAAAAGTTGTGGAATTAAGTATAGACCAGGATAAACGCCACAATATAAATGTGTGCACACACAGACATCAGTGCTAATATCACGGGCAACTTTCTGCTGAGCTGCAGCACATATTGGGGAAACCACTTCCACTGCTCTGCCTTGGAGAAACCTGGGCCAACTCTGACTTTCTGATGCTGTAGTTGCAATTTGGATCCAGCTACACAACTGATTACTGATTACCAATTAGGCAGTGATCTCGAATATGGCTTGAGGAGGTTTCCTGCCCCTCTGGGTGCCAAGAGCTGCAGGTTTCAGCTCTCCTGTAGTGACAGGAGGGACAGAAAAGCATAGCTCTGTTTTTTTTTTTTTTTTNTTTTTTTTTTTTTTTCCTTCTCTCTTTCCTTTTTCTGAGTCTTCCATTGGAAAATTTTCTTGCGAGGATCTCAGAGACAGCCCAGGTAATGAATCCCTGAGAGGAAGAGCAGTCAGACCCTAGCTGGGCCAAACACACAAGCATTGACTCCTGGCACCTGAGAAGGAATTGTTCAACTGCTCCCTGCTGTGGTGTGTGGAAAGCTGAAGAGCTCATTCTCCTCCAGGACAGATGCCACGACTGCTCACATGCCAGTACCTACAACAAATACAACCCCGGGGAGCTCCACGCATCCCTGACCTCTGCAGGAGGGTGATGTTTGAAGAGAAGAGAAAAGGTTGCACACAGCCACGCAGGCAGACATTGACTGAGAGTGAGAGGAGAGTGGCTGTAAGATTCAAAAACGGAAAATCTGCTCTGATGGACGCAGACACATCAAAGCCCAAAAATGGCTGGGGGAGCCTTCCCAGTGGCAGGACAAAAGGTGACTTCTGCGGCAGTGGAGTCACGGAGTCTGTCCCATGGCCCTCAGTCTCCTCTCTGGCTGGCAAAGCTGTTGCAAAACCATCTTTGCCTCTAAGGCTCTGGCTTCACATCATCCCAGCAGATCTACAGGATGCCTTCCAATGTCTGCAAACACAAAGCCTGAAAGGAGCCAGTCTGCTCCCAACCCCTTTGGGCTATTTGGGGAGCAGAGGCCACAGGGTGACAGGGAGTAAAGAATAGATGGCAAAGAGGGCAGAAGGCTGCTTAGCCCAGGGGAGCCAAGCGAAACACAGGGGCATTGAAGGCACGTACCTCTTACAGTTGTGCAGTGATTTATTGAAAGCTTAAAGAAGGAATTGCCAGCCGCTCTTTGTTTCCATGGTACCATAAAAAATGGATGGGAAGTGACTGGGCTGTCTTGTAGTTTGAATGTTTCATTGGCATGTCGAGGAAACCTCCAGAGGATGCCTGGAGGGCATGAGAACCAGCTGATGGAATGTGCTAGTTTGTTAATTTAATGGGATACAGCGTTTTCCCTTAACACCGCACATGCAAATCAGGGTGGTGAATCAGGTCAGCACATCTCCCCTGCACTGGCACTCGGCTCTCACACGGCGTCTCCTTATCTCCTGCAGGATGCCAGGGTGTCCCAGCCCCACCCCCCGCAGCCCTCGGCACGATCAGGCTGCGGGAGAGGTTTTGGACTCCAAAGGGTCTAGTGGGAAATGAGAAACAGTATTTCTGTGGTGTGAAAGCCAGCCTGAGAAACGTGGTGGTATGAATGCAAGGAAATACCAGCTCCGCTGCCTGGAAGGGAAGGGATCGATGTGCGCCTCGACAGGAGTATTAAAAAATTCAGGTTGCATGGGATTCACTGGGGACTCTATCAATGATTCCTTCTATGTGGTTAAGGAAAAGACATATCAGATTTATCTGGGATTAGCAAATTTACTGCAGCATTTTCAAACCATATTCAGGACATGAGTCTCCTAAAGCTCACAAGGTGCTTCAAATCCCACAGAAAGGATATCAAGCTCTAATAAACTCCATATACAAATTTAGAGTCCTTTCAATGAAACTGTAGTATTTTGATCCCCATTCCAAAAGGAGGCTGATGAATCTAACATGAACATCGTGTATGAGCGTGTGTGTGCATCCTAAAACCCAATACACAAGTCTTGCCTCACCTGTCACTAGAGACGAATCCAATATTTCCATTGAGCTGAACTGCTAAAGCCTCATTTTGGGAAGGGTTCAATCCTGTCACAGACACAGACTCTTCAGGGCATAGACATAATTCAAAACTAATTGAATTCAGTGGAGCTCTGCACATTTAAACCAGCCAGAGACATTTGAACTCGATGACTTAGCCCATCCCTTCTCCTCACTGCAGCCAGGAGAAGATCCCAGCTAAAGCTTTGCTCTAAGACGCCCTGGACATCTGGAATTGCTGTCCTGGAGGGAGCAAGTATCGTTTCATACTTCCTGAAGCTTATGCAGCTGTCCTGCAAAGCTGCTGTGTGACGCTGGGCATGGGCTTCATGTCAGCAACCTCCCGCGGGGTAGCAGGACCCCAATGCTGGCACTGACCCGCTTTGGTGCTTTTTGGGAAGTGACCTAAGGATCCCAGCCTGGCACATCCCTCACCTTGCCACAGGAATGGGAACGGGAATGCCTGCCATGCGTGGGTGGCTGGGCTGGCCCCACCCCAGCTACTCCGTACAGCCAGATGGTTTCATTTCTGCTGCCTGTTGGCTTTGTGCTCCTCTTCCTCTCTGTGTCTTGTGCATTCCCAGAGCACAAGGCTGGATTTCAGGCTCTTTTCCCCACACTGGAGCTCTGCTCCTCCACCAGCCAGGGGAAAAAAATGGTGAGACATTCCCATCAAGCTGTAGAGGTGGGATCTCATGATGTTTTTTTGCTTTTGGCTTTTTATTTTTTTAACTGGGGAGGGAAATTACTAATTTCTATTGAGAACTTGCTGTTATGTGGGGAGCCCTCTCTTTGAACTCAAGAGTTTTGTTTTCAACCACAGAGACCTTGAGGATCCTGGAAAAGAGGTTTTATGCTCTGAGAGGAACTCCAGCAACCTTCCCCGTGTCCCCCCAGCTGCTCCCAGTAGGAGCCAGGAGGATAAACACGCAGCAAGAACCTTTTCTAGAGAAAAGAAAAAAAAAGAACAACTGTCACAAAAATCTGACTGAGGCTCATTCCCAAACAATTCGGTGCCAGCTGCACAGCAGGAAAGCGGATCCAAAGGGACAGTTGCAGCAGTCATGTTTGATCTCTTACACGCAGGAGGCCAGAGGCTGCATCAGTGCCAAGTCCTGCATCGTTACCAGTAGCTGGCAGCTGAGTGGGCCTCTGCTCCTGGCAGGACAACTGATCCTAATTTAATGACTAGGTGGTGAAGAATGAACACCTCTTTCCAATCAGCAATTAAGTCCTTTTGGTGCTGCATTTACTTTGTCTGACGCCCATGGTGAGCTTCCCCGTGGCTACATCTATGTTATGGTGTGGAGCTGTGGGCTTGAGTTAGCAGAGCTGAGTGTCTCTGTCATTTCTGGGGCATTTCCGAGCCAGCTAAAACCAGGACGTGTAAGAGCCCAGCCTGACTGCAAGTGCACAGCCAGACCACACAACACCCACTCAGACTTGAACCAAGTGCCTGAACCTTTTGGAATTCCTCCAAAAGTTGTTCTTCTCAGAGGTGGCATTTTAAATAGACAGTCTATGTGATAATCTGCCTGGGGACATGAGTTTTAGGTGTGTAGGGACTGCCTACCCTGTGGTAAAGGATGGGTATAGGTGAAAAATTTTCAATTTGTCCTCATAGCTGCTTTTCCACGACACCAGGATGTATCCTATGGATTTCAAAACCTGCTCAAACCCAAGATAAATTAGTCAATACTTTGTTTCAGCTACTGTTCCCCTGCGTAGAGCATTTTTTGGTCTGTTTGCACTATGTTCTCATGCACAAGGTGGAGAGGGAAGTGAAAATCTATCAAAGGAGATGTTACGAGAGGTTTTTCAGCAGCATGACTGTGACAAGACTGCGCTGCAGCTCTGTAGCACGCTGTCTGTGGGACGCTTCAGTACAGCCGTGGAGACAGATGGCTGGTGCAAAGTGAAAAATCTACTTGCATCAAACAAACTATCCAGCAAGCACTCGTCAGGATCCTATGCAAAGCACGGCCAATCTGCACCTGCAAGTCCATATGTACTTGTCCCATCAAGCATTCTCAACCATGTCCCTAGAGTGACAGCAAATCCACTTAAGCTTTTTTATTTTTTCTTGTTTCCATCACCACTTCTACTCCAGGGGTTTTGAGAGGATGTACAGCATCCTGCAGTACCAATTCCCAACATGTGTCCAGTTTAGCATCCTCTCCAATATGTGACACCGACCTTGCTGCGTGATGGATGCCAGACAAAGGGAATTAACCATTCCTCTGTTCTTATTTAGTTAGGAAGCAGTAACCTTTCAGTGCTCCCTGATGTACCAGATATGTCAGAGCATCCCACTCTGACTTCAAAGGAATGTCACAGGAATAGGAAGCACAGAACCAGCAGCAAAGCAATTAGTTATACGATCTGGTAGGGAAGTTCCCCTGCTCCACTTCCTAATGCCACTTAATGTGCTTCTATTAATGTTAAAACATGTGTTAAAAGAGATCAGACACTGAGAAATGAAGTCCCTCCTAGAAAGGACTGGACACCACTTTGATGCAGATTCACAGTGAAAAACCTGAAAATCCATAGCTGTGGATTTGCAGCAAAGTGAGCCAGAAGAAGAGAAACCAGCACAAGGAATGGATTTAAAGCCTGCACTGGGGTACACTTTTCTTCTGCATGGATATTTCCCATGCAATTCAGTTTATCTGAGTTTAAATACAAGAGAATCAAACTCTCCGCCTGAAATCCTCCTCTCACTAAACAGTGGGATGCAGGCAATTGGCACTAGAAATGTAAGTAGTCTCACAGCAATGGGAAAAGCAAAGTCTGCCTTCCCTTGACTATATCCTACAAAAACTATATTTCCTCTATGGCAAGAGATAGCCTGTGCACTGCTTTATATTGATAAATATAAACTGGTTCATGCTAAATGACCAGCTGACCACTGCCAAAGGTCTCTGCTTGCTTTTCCCTTGTTTGCAAATAGTCCATTGCTCTCTACTAGCCCAGGGTCGGCGCAGCCAACACCTGAATCTGGAACACCCTGCTGATACGGAAAATACAGAGAGGATTTATGCTGCAGGAGTCCTGCTTCTAAGCCCTTCTAATATCCCAGCCCTGTCCCTGCAGAGCTGGGCCCCTGCTTTACACCAAGCGCACGTTCCTCTTTCACCATATGTAGGTGCATGTCAGGACAACTTTCTCTAAGAGGTGATTTCACCTGACACCTCTGCAGGTTAAAGAGGGACAAGGAAGAAGACGGGCACCCAGATCAGCTGTCTTGCTCCTATCCCATTGATCTGACACGGCAGAGAGCCAAGCAAATGACAAGAGCATCAAGAGTGTAGGAATGCCCAGGGGTTGGTGGTTCTGCCTGGCCCCAGAAATCCGGCCCTTACCCTTGATTTTTGGGAATTGCTTTGGTATTGGAGCATGTGACTCTGGGGAAACATTGCTGCCCCCGATAGGTGAAGAAGAAGGAGTGATGGGTTTGTTGTAAACAGCAAGTTCACCCTTGTGAGTCTGCACCTGCCCCAAAGGAGGGTGTTCTGCTGCCTGGTGAGGAGTGAGACCTGCCGACACCAGCCACACCCAGACGGCTTTAGCCCATGAAGGTCTGAACCCACGTCTGCATTAGCAACTTTAAAAACCTGGAAATACGCTTGCACTGTCCCCTGCTCTCCATTATTTGGTGCTCTGGTGTTCAAAGGCTCCACAGGCTTAAAGCAGACGTGGCAAAATAATAATCTGCCAAACTATAGCACAGGGTGTTTGTAACCAGCCCAGTAAACCACATCCATGCTACCCGTGGGCAGAGGGGTGGATGCTGATCCCCTCTACGCGAGCCCTCAGACTTCTGTGCAACAGAACTGCCTAAAGCCTGTGTTTGGAGAAACAAGGGGAAAAGGATTATCACCCTCCCTCCTTTGGCTTTTCGGGCTGGGAGTGCTCCGGGGCAGGACCTGCCTGGTTGTTTGTACAGCGGCTCAAAGGGCTCCGGAGCTTTGCTGTTCCTTGCAGGGGCAGCACCGTGACTGCTGGGTTAGCATGAGCTGGTTTATGTTTTTCTTTGTCCTTTCCATGCCCTAATTTCAACATCGAACAAGCATCAACCCTGTAGCAAGCATAGGGATGTTTTCCTACCATTATCCCGGGTGATGGGCGGATCCTGCAGCCAGCACAGCAGGTCGTGGTGGCTCACTCTGCCCTTGGAGGGTGCAGGGGATGCCCAGCATCGTGCCAGGGGCAGGGCTGGCCCCAG
>VYZQ01028447.1:2129-27867 GCA_013400655.1 Mystacornis crossleyi
GAGGTTTCATGGAGTCACTGGGTATTTAACATCTAGAGGAACAGGAGCCAGAAGCCTCATGTAATCTGTGGCTTCTTACCTGTTCTCCTCTGTATGCCAGGGTGGTTTTTGTCAAGTCCTGGAGGGTGTGTAGCTCCAGCTGTAGCGTTCTTCTATGCCTGTAGCCCTGCAGGCCCATTCACCTATCTCCCTTTTTCCATGAAGGCTCAGAGTACAGAATCAGTGCTCCCATTTTTGTAATGTCCATTTCTGGAAGGAACAGACCCACGCAGTCCTTCATGATGTGCTTTGCATTTGAAGTCTTGCTAAAATGTGTGTAACTTTCATGAGATTTTCAGTTGAAATAATCCTGAAACAGAGAAGGGATGAAGTAGCATAGACAATGGAGAGGAAAAAGCAAAACATAACTTTTAATCAATTTGGAGTTTGTCAGTTTGTGACTTATTAACTACACGGGAAATTATTCTTTCCTTACATGTTTTCTCCATTGTGGCTTTATCTGCTGTCATTAGCAAATCTATCAAATGAAACTCTTGTCTGTGCCTAAGAATTTCTGTGCAGCACAGCTAGGACATGAGATGTGGTGTTGTCCAACAGAGCAGCTACAGCAGAAAGTACTGAACGTGAGAGTTCAGGCTGTGAATTAGTCAAGATTTTGCCCACTTTTAATCTGGCAGCGTGATACATTACTTCAGTGGAGACTTTCGCTGGCTTCTTCTCAGCTGCAGGAGGGTTTCATTGCTTAGGTCCAGACAAGTCTTGCCCTAGGCAAAGATGTGATCAGCATTTGCCCAGGGCAGCAGATGCATTGGGCAGTGACTGTGAGCAGTGACTGTAAGCATGCAGCGTACCTTGCCTAAAACCACACCTATGGAAATCCAGGCTGCTGATGCCATCAGGATGGAGTCTCATTTAACAGTGGCAGTTGTGATTTTTTTTCTCTTATCCTAGTGACAGCAGGAGCAGCAAGCCTACATCTGCAGAGCTTTCTCTTTCTTCTCTTCCCAGCTCTTCCCAATGCATCTCCTCTTCCTGCAGCCACAGCAGCCCTTCAACACTGGGAGCAATCTGTGTTGCCTGCAGTGCTGAGGAGCAGGTGGAACAATTCTGAGCCCAGGGCTCTGGATGTACAGATTTACGAAGGATGACCAATTTGAAGTGTTTAATCGATACTTCATAGTGTTTTCCTGTGGTCCAGTGTGTCTGCTTGGCTATGGAATGCACAAATTGAAATAAATGTACTTTTAAAATACCACTGGCTGGCTCTGAGAAGTGCCCTAACTATGGGAAGAACGGCAAGAACACTATTGAACACATTGCACACTTGAAGTGTTCTACATGTAAGCAGTATGTGTAGTATATTGCTAAGAAATTTGACCACGATGTCTGTTAATAAGCATGCATGCTAGAGCCATCTTGCACCTGTATTCAACATGGTTTGTATCACACTGGTTCCTCAACACTGCGCGTCAGAGTCTGGGGTACTGGTGTTGGCTCATTGCATCTCGTCCATGACCACTATTACTGTGAAACATCTTCTTTTTTCTTGATTGAGAATGTAATGAATTTGATATGTAATAGTATAGTGATTGAATGTCCTAGGATTAAAAAACAATTGTAGCTTGCTATTTCTCTCAGTTTAAAATGTTTTCCCCTTCCCCTTTTTTCATTACATAATTGCTCTCTCTTTAGAAAAGGGGGTGTACCATGAACAGAAACATGACTCCAGGTGGGATAGGTAGTCGCTACACTAGAGAGATAGGAACTGTGTTATTGTAACATTTGAATCAGTCCACACTTCTTTTATGCTGTATCCTTTGTGAATACAAAAATCTGACCCCTCCTAGCTCAGTAAATTTTTCTCTTCCTTACATGAGCCTTTAGCCATCAGCAGCAGAGAGATTAATTACATGATGAAGAGGGAGTTGCAGTAAAATAGTCTTAAATGGGGACTATAAAAAACCAGAGGGTTCCCTCAGAAACATGGTTTGTTGTAGGAAAGGCAGCAACAAACAACATCTCTGACCGATTGTGCTATCTTAGCCGTGAGGGTCCATCCCAGCCTGAGATGCATCCCGATGCACTCAGAGGTTGGAGGGATGGCTACCTAGGGAAAGTAGAGATAAAATAGAAGCTTTGAGACTGTTGTGCATTGGTATTGCCTTGAATGAGGTGGCCCAAGAAGGGCTCTGGTGGATCAGTTGTCCCAGGCCCCTGGGAGAAAACTGTGATACAAGCATACAACATTTCTCTAGGGAAAATCTGGTACCTTGAATGCAATGAATAAGGAAGGGGATTCCAAATTATTCTCATAATTGGAGTGCTCACATACATTCCTTGATGTAAAGTTAGAGTGTCATATTCTGGCTCCCAATGACCAAAAGTTACATTTTAGAAGAGGTGTTCTGATAGCAATACTTAACAGGGTGAACAGTCATGATTATTGTGAGAGGTAGAGCAGAGATTCACAATCTGCCTCAAGGCAGGATGAAAAATACACAAAGCCGATGCTTTCTTCCTAGTCCCTCTGGCTCTAGTAGAACTGCAGTGCTGAAGCTGGGAGGGAAGTTTGGCATAAATATTGATCTGCATCCTACTGGCTTCTTCAGTTTTTCTGTGTATCTGGATCAAAATATGATTATTTCAGAAATAATTCTGAAGACACAGTGAGTCAGGTTAGGGTTGCTGCAGTGTGCTTTCAGTGTGAAGTCACAGGAAAATGCTCTTGTCTGTGGCTCTAATGTATTCAGTTTTTACAGCAACACTGAAGTGCGTCATATAAATAAGTCTCTTTTTTAGCCGCTATGAAACTGATGGAATGCCCTATTCAAAGAAAGTATTATTTTAAATCACTATAATATATCTAGATTAAAAAAAATACACAAGTCCTAGAACTAGCAGGTTTACCCATTCATCTGACGTCTAACAACAGAAACAATGATTTTCCCTTTAAAATCTATTTTTTTGTGTGCGTTTTGCCTTCCCAAACAATAATTTTGTTAAGATGTTCCAGTTTTAGCTACAGCAGATATAAATCTCTCCAACTATATCATGCCACTGGTTACCACATTTTGATTTTCACTACAGAGAAGATACTGTAAAATAATTTGTCATTCTATTATTTCAACACAACATTCTGAAATTGAAAATATTTAATCTCTGAGAGTTACTATGGAGAATTTTCTAACAGCAGCTCACCTCTGGTTCTTAAGGCACTTTCAGTTTCTCCTGGTCTTTTTTTCACCACCTCCTCAGTGCCATATCTTAGCTGGGAGAGATTAGGCATTGAGCCTGAGTGCTCAGACAGGCTCTTTGCTCAGAAATACACTCATTCGTAGTTCTGTGTCTTGCTAGCACACAACTCCAAATAGCAGAAAAGCCAGACTAGCATCCTGGGTTTTTGAAAAGTGTGATGCTGTTGGTTACTTTTCCCCCTCTTGTTCTCTCTGTTCTGGTTTTAACATCTTAAGGTCTGTGAGCCACCACCATCACCCTCCTCATTGTGATCGGAGGTTGTTTCTCCATTGCTATGATATTAAACACAATGTGGGATCCTCATATCAGCTAGGGAGAATACAAGCAAGCATAGAAATACTCCAAAGTTGGAAGTCAGGGAATGCCCTGCAGTAAATCTCCCAATGTGACCACACGACATCATTCTTCCCAAGCTGCTTTATTGTATTTTCTTTATGACACCCTCCAAATTTCATTATGAGCTGAGAATGGAGGAAAAAAAAGCTGGGAGAGACCAATTTTGAGGATTGTTTTGTAGAACACTTATCTTCTTTGCGTTTGTGTAGGTCTTGAATGACTGAATGGCTTTTTCTCTGTTAACTGTTTTCTTGCAGAAATTTAGCTTAAGAACGTTTCAAACTTCCTAGGTAATTGCAAAGGTAAGAGCCCTAGCGTCCCTGTTATGTTCCTGACCCTTGTGGTGGACTTCCTTTTTTTCATCCCCCACACCAGCACTGGCATGGCAAAACCTGTTCAGATATTTACTTCTTAAGTCCTCAGGTGTGCAGTTCTTTGCCCTTTTTGTACTTCATTCAAAGGATCGTGTTTCCCTTTCTTTAATTTTCTCAATAAGCTACTCAACTTGATTTGAGAATTTTTAGTAGGAACAAGAGGGGTGGGTGCTGTTACTCAGTGCAATCATGCTCTGCTGTCAGAAGTGGGTTGTGAACACACTGAGCAGCACTTCTGCCTGGCCTTGAAACCAGGAAAAGTCTGTCAACAGCGCTTCAGCATCGTCTTGTGGAAGTGCCCCCTGCTGCCATGTACAAAGACTTACAGCAGATTACAACACTGCAACTTTTAACTGTATTTCGTACAGCGTCTTTCATTCTACGTGTGCTCAAAGTGCTTTACAACATACAAACACCAATAGAAAATGTACAAAACAAATATGTCTTCAAACAGAGGAGCTGCTTTCTTCAGATGGCAAAAATGACACTTTTCCACAACAGAATAGCAATAGAAATGAGCCTGTACTGGCAGAGGCATTCTAAATTCTCCCTAGCTTAAGATAACTTAATTCTAAGCATGATTGTTCTTCATGACTTTATAATGAGTTGAACCAAACATAAATTAAGAAAATAGAGATTTAGGTGGGTATATCAATCTAAATTTACTCCCAAAGCCTGTTGTTGATTCTCTGCTTTGCATTTCTTTAGCAATTTTTCTCCAGCACCCTATCACATAGTTTTTAAGCAGTGCTTTATTACATTTTGTTAATGTTGTGGGAAGGGGCTGTATTGGTAATTGCTTTTTATGATTGTCAGTTGTATTTGTGAGTACTGTTAGTTTTTGTCATAAAAGGAGATATATTTTACAACTAAAAATTCAGCACTTTTGAGTGCTACATCTGATCTGTTTTAAATGCGATTAAAATAAATGTGTGTAAATTCAGAACAATGTATTGTTTAAATAAAAATCCATTCTTGTAGCTATGAATAACATGCATTTTCAGTGAGTATCAGAGTATATCTCTTTGAGACAGTGATTGTGAGAGGTTTGTTGGGGAAAAAATAGTGAGTTTACTCAAGGGTGGACCTGATGCTTATCTGAATGAAGGTGGGCTTAAGAGCAGAGGAGGAAAAAATTTGAACAAGGAAAACAGAGGTAGGATCTGAGGAAGGAAATGGAAAATATTGCCAGTGCCAAGGAGAGGACGAGGGCATTGGGAGCTCTGGGGATGCTGGGCATGGGGAAAAAGAAGAAGAAGGAGTGAGGGATGAGTGGGCAGTAGTGGGGAGTGAGGATGGACTTGTTGTAGAGGCTGGTCAGAGGGCTGGTGGCTCTGGACTGGCTACAGAGTCTGAGTAGAACACAGGGATTCCGTGGCATGTTTGGGGTCTGAGTACAGTTGTTCAGAGCAGCACGCGGCTCCCTCAGTCCATTAAACTCTCATTTCTTCCCTCTATGTTGGGAAAGAAAGATGTCCCACTTACTGCAATAAATGGTGTATCAGAGTCCTATAGGTCACTGTCACTTCTGTCCTGGAGCAGGTATAATCTTTGTGCTGAGGCTTGGATCCTCAGCGTGGGGAGAGCATGCAGTTATGTCAGCTGAGACATAATGTCTCGATGCATATGGGAAGGAGGAAAATACATTTTGAAAATGCTGTAATTACATCTTGCACTTCACATCCTGAAGTCTCCAGTTTGTAAATTCAGTTAAGTTCCTCTAATATGGCAGCATGAGTGTGTGCATGTGAGCGTAAGTGTAAGGAATACATATGTTTTAGGGTGATTATCTTTGGGGAAGAGAGAGACAGCAATAGCCAGTGTTAAATATCACTCTTCAACATGGTAACTTTAGTGCATCTGCACCCCTTTATTGTGCAGAGATTGGATTATTAGCCTCTGTAACAGTACCATCTTGCACTGCAGTCCTGTTTGCTCTTGCAAACTGAGCAGGATCACATCTGCATAGGATCTTTGATGGGGGCTCTGCAGAGGTCACTGACCTGCCGTGGAACCATGTTTGTTCAGTAAGCAATGCTTTCGCGTTGGTGCCCCACTAAGCCAGCACATCACAATGGCTTCCTTTGCCACCCCACGCGGTGTTTAGCTGTGTATGTACAGCTCAAAATACAAAGTGCAGACACTGACTGGTTTTGATTGCTTGAAATTTTGTATGGAACTAGTTAGAAAACTGGGCTGTTAGCCCTCGTATATTGCCAGAGTTGTTTAGATAATCTGCTCTGCTTAGAAATCTCTTCCTGTTCTTATCACTTATTCAGTGCTAACCTAAGCTGAGCTGCAGTGTTGTTTTTCCCTGTTTTATGTATTACGCAAGAACTTTTGTAAAGAAGCAGTTGTGTCCTGCTTGAGACAGGGGCTCTGCAGTGGGAACAACTGCAGTAAGCCTGGCATATGTTGTATATGCAGATTAAACCCAGAAGTTAATTTGTAAGCAGCCAGGCAGCCCCTCTTCACAGCAACTAGTAACTAATGAGGGGTCTCCGGGCCAAGCCCATAGCAGAATGAACCCTCAGGTAAATCACTGCAGAATCGAGGGAGACAAAAATGCTCTGTATGAACATGGGATATATTTTTCCTCACTGTAGTTTGATGTACGTGCGTGTGTTCTCCCAGCCCTTCCGCTGTGCACTACAGCCATGCAATAGCTGCTAGCTGGGATGCCAAGTGAGTGGTGTCATCTTGATAGTGTGATGCTCTGCCTGTTTGGATGGCCAGTGGACACATGGGAGCCCAACTTTCCAGCATCACCAAGCTGGGTTGGAATTGGCATGGGAGCTGTGTGAAGATATTAAATCAGCTTTGCACTTTACCCCCTCTTGCCAATTCCCTAGCATAAATTTGAGGGGCCCAAGGTTTATTGTCCCTTATGTTCAGATTGTTAGGACTCACACTGGGACTTTATGGCCACTTAAGCATTATAATGGTATTGCTATGTCCTTTCCCCCCAGGCCTTCTGCACTGTGGGAGAGGCATAAAAAGGCAGCGGTACACTGGACCCCAACTCAGAGCTCACTGGATGGCTGGTATTACCACAGGATGCAAATAGGCTGGAATGGGGACTGACGGGGAGTTCAGTATAATACTGCCAGCAACATGTTACTTGCTCAACACAGTTACCAACTCTGTGGGATCAAAGCAGTCACACAGCCAGTACGGGCTACACAGGAATGGAGGGGCTTTCACTCAGGCTATGGAGTGGGGAATTGCTTTTTATGCTCAGGAATCTGTGCTGGAGTCAAACTGGAAGCCCGAAGATGAAAATGTTTGGGGCCAGCCCTTGTCCTGCAAGAACTACCCAGGCTTCCACATGTTCTGCTTCAAAAGAGAGCAGGCAGGCTCTTGTGTTCAAAAAGTTTTGGTTACAGCCCCTTGTTAGTTTAATTTTAGTTCTTATGAATTGACATATGGCAGGCATGATTTTTAATTAGAGCTTTAGCTGCGTTTTACTGGTAGGGTTGCAGAGCACTGTGGAATTTACACTAGGAAAAAAAATGCTCTGTCGGTAGAGTACAAGGCTGTTTAGTAATCAGAGTGGAAAGTTAACTTTGAAACAAATTGGCAACTGATCAGATAAAATTCAAATCGGTAACATTTGTGTTGGAAACCAGCTCAGATCTGGGAAAAATGGAATCTAAGCTATTCTTTTCGTCTTGCAGAGGAACTGACCAGTGAACACACTGTATGCACACCAAACTTCATTGTAACACCCCCTACAAAAACAAAATTAATACTTTTATAGGGTTATCTGAGCACTTATCTGATTCCTTTTCACATTAGTGTAAAACTAAGTGTTGCTGTGAAGAGAAGTTTCCTTACATACTTTACAAAACAAACAAACGTCCATTGCCAGTTAAAAACTAAAGGTCAAAAGTTTCCCCTGTTTGTTTTTCTTCTGAATCAACAGGGTGTTAGAGAGAAATATCAGGAGATGTTTTGCTCCTTTGCATTTGTAACAGATCCCCATCTTCCCAGTTCATTGTGTGAACTATTTCAGGTACTGAAAGAGTTAATGGTGTGTTCAGGCCTCAACCAGCAAATGCATTTAAAGCTCAGTCCAGCACTCACATGGTTTGTATTCTTGCTCTGCTGGAGTGGTGTGTTCATGGCATCTGGTTCCCTGGCAACAGCTTTCATTGGCTCAATCAAAGCCTTTTCTTCTTAAGAAAGCTCCCACTGTGACACCCTACCACCACCACTAATCACCATCTTAACTGAGTGTTTAAGATGCAGCTGGTGTGAAAAATAATGCTTGTGCATGTGAGAAGATTAAGAGGCTACCTTGCATAGTACACCTGCCCTGGAGAGTGCTCTTACTTCTTGCTGTTGGCTGTACTTGAGGCATCTGCTTTCCCACTGGTAGAGATGAGGCACCAATACACCAAGAGTCTGCTTAGAAATAATCCTTTGTTAGGCAGAAATCCATAAACCTTTGTGTCTTGTGAATAGTCATTTCCTCTTTGCAGCTGAGATGGCGTTTGGGCCTCTGTGCTATTGACAAGGCAAAGAAGTGGGATGTAGGGGGTGTACAATAAAATCCATATTGTTGAAGCTGTCTTCCTTGACAAGGAGGAAGCAGGAAGAAGTCTCCCAACATGTGAACTGGAGGACAATGTCAGCAAAGAATTCATGTTAAACTTCCTCCAGGGTTACATATGCTGGGGTTTCTGAGAATTCAGAGTTTGCATAAAAGTTGAGAAAATCTTGCCCGTGTCTCACAGAACTTGGGGTACAGACTGATCAACAAGCTCGAGCATTCTCGTGCTCAGGAATCATGCTTCCACTGTTAGAAATGTTGCTCTCATGTTGAAATGGCTGTTAGAAATGAAGTCGTGATTGACTCGGAAGCAGATAGAAATTCTTTCCTTATTTTCCTAGTCTTGGAAATTATGCTGAAGGATGCTCTGTAACTGTGAGAGGCCATTGCACTCCACAGGAATGATGCAGCTGGAGCAGAGATGTAGGTGAGGGTAAGCACAAGGAGAGACAGTGTGTGCATTGTAATCCGTGTGCTACAGTGGTTACTTGTTTACCAGACAGAGCATACAGGCCAGACAACCCCCTCCTTTGCTTATCTCTGTGTTACTGGCCAAGAGAGTGAACAGGGATTTAAGAATGTAGGCTGGAGAGCAGACATCTTCAGCAGTGTGGCTTTAGTAATGAAATACTGTGCCAGAGAATATTACACTGATTTTGTATCTGTTTTGGTTAGGTTTTAAGGTAAACTGCAATCTCCTGATAGACCTCTTCGCTGTTTCAAAACATCCCTTGTTTAAAAACAGTAAGTGAACATTTGAAGCTTGGAAGAGAAGGAAGCCTTGTCTTGTGAGACACTGCGCTGTATTTGGCATAGAGAGACTGAGGCAATAGGCGCCTGAGAAAGGAGATAGGGAGGACAGACTTGTGGTTAAGCTGCTATACTGAGACTTGGAATTTGGGTGTAGCCTCCACCTCTGTGTGGCCTTGGGAAAGTCTGGGCATAGGCAAAACAGACATTTACCAAGGGCAGGCAAACCAGAAGTGAAGCTGTGGTGGCTCCTCTGGCTATGGCAGAGCCCAGGGGAGCTGCCTTGGTAGCTGCTGCTGCCAGAGTGAAGCAGAATAACGCCTGGCTGCCACAGCTCTTTCATCTTTTCAAAGGCAGCTGGAGCAGCAAGTGCTACCGAGCAAGGCTCAGTCCCCAGCTCTCATTCCCATCTCTGCCCTAGCCTTTCCCTGTGCCTGAAATGCTCTGGTGGTGTAACTGTGAGAGCAGAGCTACCGTGATTTAAGTCAGAGTGGGGGGATATGTAAGTCTCTAGTCAATCTCCAACACTGGTTAACTACAGAGAAGAGTAGTGACAGCAGGGCTAGGATGAGCGTTCTCCAAAATTCACTCTGCAACTCAGTTAGTTTCTGAGCCAGCACTGGGTCTTTGTATTAATAGATTTTCTGAGATTGTATCTGGGTATTTTGTAAGCCACGCACTAGGCTGGCATAAACCCCTTATACTGGGACAGCAAAACACACACAGAGGAGAAGCCCAGAGCTTGTTCTGTCTTGACTTCCATGTGTCTAATTCACCCCCAGTCCAAGTCCAGAGTCTTTGCTTGGGGTACCTTTGCTTCCTGTGTCAACACTGCTCAGGCCCAATACCACAGTGATACAGGCAGGGACCGGAGTGCAGTAACACCACACAGGCCCAGATACGGGGCCAGTGGGGTACAATAGCTGCACAATTTGCAAAGTGAGAATAATTCTTGCTTCATTCAGCATGCTCTTAAAAAGATAAATTCTAGTATATGAGAGATATTTAATAGCTACGAAAGCTATATGAGAGATACTTAGTGGCTAAAAGCTTCCCTGAAAAGTCCATGCATGTTGTTAAATGTCAAATTTGTTTTAAAGGAAGAAATTCAAAAGCTGAAATTAGAAATCACAGCACCAAAGAATAACATTCTGAACATGGTAAGCATGTTTTCTTCAGTCATTTGTTACCATTAATTAAATTTATTTATACTTATTAACAGATGTTTGGTAAAAAAAGAGACCATGGCAGGTATTAGAACTGTAAGACAATGTGTTCTGCGCATTAGGTGTCTGGTTTGGTAAATTTGCTTTAGAGACCGAGTGTGGGGGGTGTTGTTGCTTCCTCCTTTTCCAAGTGTTTCCGAGGACCGGGGAAGTGCATGTATGTGTGTGAGAGCTACACTTTTTCTGCTGCACTGCCAATCTTGACCTTTTGACTAATTTATGGGCCTCAAGGCAGGCAATGAAAATGTGAATTCAGAGGAGTAATTGGTAGATTTCACTGCTCTGGTGAAACTCAGATTTGCTTTGATTTACATATGATTTCAGAAAATATTATTTATTTGTACTGGTTTACCATGAACTCTGGAAAAAAGAGTTTTCACAAGTTTCCACTGGACACACAGATGGATAGCTGTAAATATGTAAACTTGGTGAAATGCAGGAGGAACAAGACCAGTGTGCTGTCTCAGTCCTCCCCTTCACATAAACTGAGCAGGTACTTCTGTGAAGCAATCTGAGGCCTTTCCTTTCACACAGCAAGACATGCATTTAAATAAGATAAAAGGTTCTTGATTTGCACATAGAAAGTATTCGAGTATACAGAACACACTCTTGCTATAAAGATGATAATTGAAAGGAGATGGTTTTGTTCCATAATTCACCGGGTAAAATTATTTTAATGTAGTTTGTGTTATTTTATTTCCTACTTTTTAGATTATCAGAGTGCTCTCAAGAAGCCTTCCCTTCTAATCACAGTCAGTACATATGTGCTTAATTATGTTATCACAGTATCTAGTAGGTAAACAGTACAACTTTTTTCTTTTTTTTTTTTTTTCCCAAAAAAAGATCAGAGGGGTAAGCATGAGGTGCACACACAACGACAAACCTCTGAGAAAGGATGTAAATGCTGGCCCTGTGCACAGGGCTGAATTTCACCCTAAGTAAACCTAGAACAGGGTCATATAATATGTTGGTCTGGAGTCACAGTGGTAGATTTATGTTATGGCAGTGGATAGGGCTGTGTCTCGGCACTGCTGCCTAACCTCTAGCAGAAGTTGTGTGGTGTGAATAAAGGTCAGAGGCCTGTTGTAAAAATGATGATTTAGGTGGTTGTTTGGGACTCTAGAGAGCTGGTTGCTTTTCCTGCCTCTTTTCCGCTTTTCTTTAGAAGGTAACTCAGTCTTACTCTTTAAACTAGGGATAATATTTCCTCACCTCCCAGGGACATTTTGGGAATAAATGTGTTAACTGGTGCAAAGCATTCAGGGCTCTGGGCCTGAACAGCAGAGAAGAAACAGCATAGAATGGAAAAGCATCATTGTTCATGCGGTAGTTTGTAGGAGTTGAAGCCAGAGCCCCACACTGAAGAGCTGAGATTAAAAAGAATATTGAAGAGCTGCTTTGTATGCAGAGCATTGTCAGTCCTGCGCCTGGAGTGAAGCAGGGCTCTTGCCAAAAAAATGAATGTGGGGGCAGTACCTGGTCAGAGACTGAAACAGTATATTGTACCATACAACCCCGAGGCAGAAGAAGGTTACATTAGGCAACCTTTGCTTTGCTTTTTCATGATACTTGAGAGCTTTGCTTTCCAGCCTTTGATTGTTTAGTTTTAAACAACATAGTTTTTAGCATGGAACTGATGATACAGATCTTACAGTGCACCTGGAGCTTTACAGGAAAGTGTGCAGATAAGGTCTCAACCCCTTAAATCTTATAGACTGGGGCCTTTTTCTTCTCTCACAGACCTCATTAGATTAAGTAATCTAAGGAATTCTGGTTTTACAGCAGTGACCCATAATTCAGCACTGGTTTAGGCATAAATCTGCACTACGCTTCCATGGAGTTTCAAACTGCAGAAATGCCTTTTTTTTCAGTTGTTGTTTCTTTGCATACCTTCATCCTGTGCCACCTTTCACCCAGCAGGGATTCTATGGCCTTTTTACTGACTGGCACCCACAAAATTAGCAATGAACAGAAACAGGATTATCAGTCCTACTTTTAAAACTGCATGTATGTGTCTTTGTAAACTCCCCGACATCACTACTCTGTATCCTAGTAGTGAAACAAAGTCAATTTCCTCCTCGGCCCTTGTGCAAGGATTGGTGAATCAACTTTAGGCACAGAAAAAAAACCCACCTTTTTTNACTTTTTTTTCTGTGTTTTTGTTTTTTTTGGAAGATTTTGTATTATCTAAAACCTCTTTTAGACACTCTCTGGGTGTGTGGTTTTGGGTTGTTTTGTTTTTGTTTTTGTTTTTGTTGGTTTTTTTTTTAACGTTTCCTTTCCAGAATATTCAGCCTGTTGTAAAGAAAATATATTTCAGTCCCAGCGACATTATTTATGAGCACCTCATCAGCTTCACACAGGAATACTTAATAAACCCACAAGCACTTCAGAACAGCTAAGCCCTGCTCGCTGCTCAGCAGTGTGTAGACAAGCCAGGAGAAGCAATAGGGCCGTAGCAGACTAGATCACAAATGGGGGGCTGCACTGGGGAATGGACTTGATGGCCTCTAGAACTGGACATCATGCTGGAATTTTTCCATCCGGCACTTTAGAAAACAGCAGGAACCAGTGCTTTCACACTAGGAATCAATTAAAGAAACCCAAATTATTACCATTTGAATAAACAATTATTCCTTTTTCACCCTCACAGAAGCTTGCTATGAAGCCAGAACTAATTAAATTATCTGATCACACAAATCGTATCAGAAGTGTTTCATCTGGTTTAATTAATTCTTGCCAGAAATCGCTGCTACTTTTAACACATGCTGAATGATTTTTTTTTAATTAATTTTTTTAACAGTTTCCATTTATATCTGTTTCCAGTACTGCTGGGATTCTCCCTTTCTGCAGAAAAAGTGGGAGTGTTTACAGAAGCGCTTACTGCCAGGGAGTTTGTTAACCCTAGAGACAGACAGTATGGCAAATACCTTGTAGGTCAGGAAAAGGGACATTTACACCTGCATCTAAGAGGGTTTTTTTTAGCTACAAAAGGAGACAAATAAGATACCTATTTAGTCCACCCTCTTGGTTAACTCTTAAATTGCTGGTTACAAATGCTCTGATGAGAATGCAGTGGTTATCACTAGGAAGAGGACAAAGCAACTTAATCAACACTATGCAGTCTTCAGTGGCCTTTTTCTCCCAGCACATGAAATGTGGACAGGTTATGTTGGTCATTGCTAGCCAAATTGACTAAAGGCCATTTCTTTGTCAAGCAAAACAGGCTTTACTCTCATTTCCTGAACCAGGCAGCATATTTTTTGCATCTGGGACTTGGGATCAAGGTTTGGGTCTTGAGAGCGTTTGGGTCTAAGCACAGGGTCCACAGCCCTGCAAACTCATCCCTGAGTCAGGAGAGTGTTTCTGAGGAACATGAGCATATTTTGTCTACTGTAGGACAGCTTACGTGTTTTGGCTTTTGGTAGATGATAATGGAAAAGGCTCTTCCTTATGAGATATTTTCGGAAAAAATGAACTGCAGGAATGTGCCTGTATTCAGACACTGGAGTCTGGGTCTCTGAGACTGGAGCTTTGGATTCAAGACAGCTCTGTGATGCACCTCTTGATCTCACACTACTCTACTACTACTGCTGCTACTGTGTCCACACAAGGGTGGGAACAGCCCAGTGTTCATCTTTGTAGTATTCAATTTCTGTGTTTATTTCTCAATTGATAATGTGTTTATTGCTGAGACAAATCTTCAATTCAAGGGGTTGTAAGTGATCACAGAACAAGTCCCCACATGCTGCAGATTCAGGAGTTGTAGTACTAGGACTTGCCCTTCAGCTGTAGTTGCAGGACAGCACTGTGCGAACTGGCTACAGAAATTCTTACTAACAGGAGGACAGAGGCTTGCTCTAGGGACTGCTGCTTTGGATGTTAAGACCAGAAAAATATGAGAATAGTATTATTTTCCATCTGACTTTCATGAGGACAAGTGACATGCTTTAAAGTTTAAAATAGCACTATTAAAGCAGTATAAAAATGTACATATTTAAGATATGTCAGTAAGATGGGACATTGTCACAGAATAATGGGTGCTAGCTGCTCGGCATTCAAAGTAGGACAAAAAAGAGGGAGAAGCTAATGTAATTCTCAGTTTCCTAGGGAGCAGAGAATGAGAAATAAATAGAGAAGAGGGGCAGTGCAACACTTTTGAGTATACCCCTGCCATGATAAGGAGTGTTTGAGCAGGGTTCTTTATGGCCCTGCATTTCAGAGCAGTGTTTGTGCTGTTGCACAGCTGACACTCTCTGCCATCCTATCCCCTCCAAAAAAAAACCCTTAACTGAGGCAGAAGCAAAGCTGTCTGCTAGGCTCATATGCCTTTCCATCTTAGCAAATGTGGTCAGCCATAGGCCTTTTGAAAAGCAGGGCCTGAGAAACCTTCCCCGTGCCCTCGCTGGGCTTGGCTGTACTGCCAGGTATCGTGCAGGTCAGCTGTGAGAGCTGCCTTGCTCCACCTGGCAGAGCTGGAGCACTTGGCTGCTTTGTGGCTGTGACACAAGGAAACTGCTGGGGTTTGACATGAGAAAGGCCTTGTCTTTTTAGGAGGTGGCTTGCCTCTCTCCCTGCCTCCTCTGTTCATGTACGTGGTTTGCTACTGTGTCCCCTTTTGGTGTTGACTTTGTAAATTGTGGTAATACCGGTGCCTAGAGCTCTTCCTCCCCAGGGGAGTTACCAGCAGTGCACAGAGGTGCTGTAGGATGGTCTGTGGGCTCAGTGCCGGGGGTGGAGGGAGTATGCCCATGGCGGTCTGCGAGGACAGGGGCTGTGAATCGAGTCGGTGCAAGCCCTGAGGAGGAGACCAACTGTCTCCTGGGAAATGTTGCTGTTGGCACTCCCCCGTCCTCAGTCTCTAAGGCTTCCATACAGACCAGTTCTGCCTTGCAAAAAGAAGGCTTCAGACTCTGTCCTGTCGTCATGTGCCCTATTCCCCTAATGTTTGCACTCTGCCTTTGAGATAGCACAGGCTCTGTATGCTATGGCCATATTGGGGCATCACTCCAACAGCACAGTTAAGCTTGTGTTTGCTCATACCTTAACTCTTTATTTACTGGTTTCCAAGGGAATAGCTAGGACTGACATTCTAGAAAGGCACTACATGCTCCTGGCAACCTTCATGAATTTCTTTGTCAGCAAACTTCATACCTTTGAAAATTTATGGGAGGAATATAATATGTTGAGCATTCACGTTGATGAGAGCAATTTACAAGTCAGAAATTCTGTGGCCCTGAAGATGCTACCGGAGCAATGTACGACTAAGTGCTCCTTCACAGCCTGGACACTTAACCACACTTAACGAGTGACAGAGGCAGTACTTTGCTATGAATATTCTGTTTAAAAGGCAGTGTGAGGAATTCCAGAGCAACACCTGCCTGGACTGGGGCAGGCAGTCACACCTTAACCTTGCATGGACTCTGGGATGGGTGTCTACGAGCCAGCCCAGTCCACAAGCCAGGCCCTTGCATTAGCTAGCAGGCAGGGCCAGTTAGCGTGAGCATGGGGCTGGCAGGCACGGAAACATGGCTTCACACCAGAGTTTTCTTTTTGGTCAGCCTGAAACACAAGAAAAGCAAAAGTACATGTAGCTGTAGCTGTGTCCATGTGCCTCTTGCATGTCAGTCTCAAATGTTGTTATTGCTCTTTCTCTGCTCTTCACAAACACTTTCCCCTATATGCCATTCTTAATCCCTTAAAGAAAAATGTTCAGTTCGCTGCCTTGTGTCCCTTATTACCAGGTCTACATGGTGCAAAGTGAAGTGGGTTAGACTTTTTCAGTGATATGGGGCAAGCTGTAGGTAAAACTGACTCCTGTGTCTCTCTTAAACTCCCTGTGGTTCTAAAGCCAAGCTATATGCCTTCCTGTCATCTTAGCCTTGGTTTATCCCTTAGTCTCCTTCTTCATTCCAGCTGAACCTTAAAAAGTTGTGTAATGTTTTTCAATCTTTATGGGTGCGTTTCAAATTCAAATTTGGAATTGCTTCATGTAAAAAGCATTTCAACAAAACATTCAGACATTTCCCCCTTTGTTTTTTTCTTCAATTGAGGCAGTTCAGAGTTAACTGGAAATTTGTTTTGCTTAATTCAAATCCATATTTTTGGGGTGCATGGGGCAATAGTGGACTTCCTCCTTGCTCTGCTGCTGAATTATTTAATCACTTCACTTGTGATATTTTAATGAAATACCCAGGTAGTTATTTTGGTTTGGGTTTAGGTTTTTTATTTCGTTGCAGATAAATATTTTCCTTTTATGAACAAGATACTTTCCTCAGTGTCTGGTTTTCATTTTTAGGGAATAGTCAGCCAACTAACAGTCTTACTGGCCAGCACTGATTCTGCTCAGCTGGAGATGTTTTGCAGTATGTGCTATCACACAGACCCCACATGGTAACACTTTGTACAACAACCAAAAAAAGACAGGGAGAAGAGGGCATGTGACAGTAAATCCCATCATCTGAAGAGTCCCCAGAGGCTCTTCTGAGAAGGGAACATTCCTTATGCATGTTACACAAAAGCCCAAAAGGTGATGAGTGACACTTCCCACTTTCATTTCTTTGGGAAGATTTGGTGTCATCACATATGTCTCTACTTTGCCACTAGTGTTTGACTATTTCCCCATAGAAAGTAAAGTGCCAGCTCACTCTTTGCTATTCTCTGTCTCTTAATGATCAATTATTTTTAATTGGAACCTCTTGCATTGTGCCCAATCTTAAGAGGTCCCCATCAAGATCAGGGCTCCAACAAGATGGGAACAGTACCAACACCCATGTGGGGACAATAGAGACTTTTTTTTTTGTCCCAGAGAGCGTGATCCTATTTAGAAAAGGGCAGAAAAAGAAATGGAGGTAAGGATGATTGAAAGAATTTGCAGACCATGGGCAAATTTGGGAAAAGTATGACTGTCTCCTGGCTTCTAGTCTGGTGCCCTGTCTGCTGGCACACACTGCTTCTCATTTGCTAATAAATGGGTCATTGTATGTGCAGAATTACATTTAAGGATAAATAAAATAGGCTGGTATTGCTACAAGGAACTTTATCAGCTAAATAAGATGCAGCCAGGGATTATGCTGAGAGGTGGACACTGTGAAAATAAAAGTTCTTGCGACACAGTTTTCTGTCAGCTTATTTTTATGTATCTACCTTGTTATTACATCTTCAATGTCTGTTTTCAAATAATATATTAAGTCTGAGTGCTACAGTGAAATGCTGACCAAAAGACACGGTGTTAACAAAGCTTTAAAGAAAACTGATAGCTAAATGGAAGAGTTAATTAAGTGAAATTGCTGAGTTTCTTGAAATTGTTTTCTGAGAAATGTTTGTTTTCAGTTCTCATGTTGAGAGGTTTTGATAAAGATTTGATTCAGAATTCAGTGCAGGACGACCTTTGCTTGAGGAAAATGAAGGACGTGGAAATTAAAGCATTAACTTTGTTTATGTTGATTTTATTAGTTGAAGCGGCAAAAGCCTTAAGAACTCTCAAAGACAGAAAACTAGATCCCCGTCTGTGGGCAATGACACAAAGTTCTGTGCCTTCATAACTGCAAAAGCGTCCACCATTTAATTTGTCTTTGCAGATCAGGGATTTCTTACCAGAAAAGTGTTTGTGGCTCAAAGTAACTGTAAAGCACAGACTTTTAAATCTTGTAACATTCAAATGCAGGACTTGGGTTTAGCCTACCATACAAGCAGAAAGTCGCCGTGAGGTTTGGTCTGAGCTCTGGAAACCCAGCCCACCTCCTGCCCCTGTCAGAAGAGCAATATGGTTCAGGCACGGCGCTATTTAGTCCCTTCGCACACGGCTGCCGTTCGTTTCCTTGCTTCCCGTGGTCGCTATGAGCTGCTTTAGAGGGGCCAGATCTTTCCCTTCATCTACTTGGTGCCAGAATTCTTTAGCCGTCATGAGAGTTGTTTCTGCAAATCCAGTGGCTGATTTATTATCTTCAGAGAGCAGAATGTGTAAAGAAAAACAGTATGAGCAAATCCTCTCTCTAGAAGGGCTTTCTATCCACTCACATAATCCCGCTTGGTTCCAGCCTGGTATGCATAGCTATGGAAGGGTGTCAAATGACATCCCTTTTACTGGCTGTTGGCCCTAATGGAATGCTTCTTTGCTCATCTCGTAAAGTAAGGGCAGGAAATTCTGCCTGAGACTTTTACATTTTGCCGTTAATTAAAAAATTAAAATTAAAAATTTGAGAGGCAAGAGCATGGCAAATAAGCAATGCTCTTTTCATCATGGATTAGATAAAAAAGATTCCATCTTTACGTTTTCGTTTTTTACCCTTTCTAAAGACTGACTTGTTTTAGATAATCAAAGCTGGCTTTGAACTAGCGCACAGAAAAAATCCTTTTTTTTCTTTAAAAATAGCCCTATAGATATATATATCACAGCCTTTCATTCCTTTTATAGACAGTTTCATTTTCTGTGAGAATGTTAAAGTTCTGAGCAATCCAGAGCTCACACAGGCACCACAACAAACACAGGGAATGAGGACCAGCCACGCTATTGCAATTAACACCAGTGTTTAATTAGCAGACAGCTGCATTGGGCAAGGGCCTTTTGATTTTCTCTCTTCACTGGGCTTTTGATGAGAGATTTACCTACAGTTGTAACTTCTACTTGTTACACTAGCATGCACTCATGCTAGATGTGCATGCATGCACATATACACCTCCTACATGGAAAATTTGTGGAAGGAAGCCATGTCAGGCAGATCTGATTTTTGCTTTAGGTAAATATTTTTGGAAGTAGCTCCCTTTGACTGTCTTCCATAAAAACTCTATAAGTTACATTTTTGTTTGTTGGGGAGGGTAAGCTATAAATTAGAGTATGCTTTGGTGCATTTAGGAATCCTTTTTGATTTGCTGGTTTATTTAGCAACGAAAACCTGATGTGTGATGAAGGCTGATGGGTTCAGAAGTCTGCCCTGGGAAAGGCTGGCATCAGGGCAACACACAAACATTTACCCCAGTCAGCTTAGACACTTCTGTATATCATTGGTGAAAGAAGTGTAGTACTCTCATGTTGTTCCCTGTTGTTAAGGCAGGAAAATGCCCAAGCATCCAACTAATCCTTCTATTTGGCCATCTTAAGTAAAGAGAAAATGTTGTTTGAGGTCGTGGTAGCAGGACGAAACTGTTGAGGAACTAAGAGATGGAGTGAAAACATGGCAGGGAAGGTGAGTTCTCACTGCCATGGGCTTGGATGAAACCTTGCTCAACTCTGCTTTAGGCCTACTACTATGACTTAGATTCCACTTGCAGCAAGCTGAAGTGAACAGTACTTATTTAAAGAGAGGCAGCAGAGTTGTCATTGAGCCTGTTGATGATAACGGTGTTTATAACATAGAGAAAATGAGAGCTTGGGGAACACTGGAAGAGTTAAGAACTCTGTAGTACCAGCACAGATAGGCCCAAATCCTTATCTCTGCTATGCCTAAGCACTACTATAACACGAGTCCATTTTGTTTGACATGCATGCCCAGTTTACTGGAATTTTTTATTTACCTAGCTTGCCTCTTTATACCCTCTCACACCTTGTATTTGAGCCTGGCTAGAGTGACACTCCTGTGAAAGCATGTGCTCAGCCTGAGCAGTTTAGATAAGATATTGGAAAACATACAAATAATTTATTCCAGCTGGTGGTCTTAATTTGGCATTCTCTAAAACAGAATCTCCTTGAAAAATATCAGACTGTGGGACAAAGACCTGACAGAGGTATTTATATAAACCCTATTATAATTGTATTCAATTTCTTCTGCTTTGGGGAGTATTCATTCTCACAACATCCCTATAATATACAGCAGTGTCGCTGTTCCACTTTTATAGACAAGGAATTAGAGACAGAGACAAGACCTTCTAGGTGTGCACCTGGGAATTTAAATGCTTATGAAAAGTGTTTTCCATGGAACCTGCCTCCAATTTTAGCTGCCCGACTACTGCTGGAAGACTGGCTGTATGTGATCTGGCCACCATCTGTGATTGTGCAGGTAATCAAGCACTTGTCTTTCAAATCCCAGATTAGTGCCTACTTGCTAGAACACCTTTTTGTGTCCATATGGGCCAGATAACATATTTTTCTTCTATTACAGCTTCTGGCAGAATTCCCTATTCACCACAAGCTTTTTCAAGTCCCTCAGAATGTTAGCCTGAGGAAAAGGACAGCATAGTGGGAATAATCTATCTCCTTGCCTGCCCTGAGAATGACTTTGCCTTCCTATAGATTGGTTTGAGAACAATGCTAGAATTGCAGTACCTTCAGTAAAGCCTGAAGTAGGGGAGAACTGGGCTTCTGTTTTTCCTTCTTTCTAGTTGTCACCTTGGCCTTTGGGATTGAACGGTTAATAATAAGGTTATGGCTACCCTGGCAGCCACATGATGAGACTAATTTCCAAGATCTGTGCAGCCAAAGTCTACTCATATAGGCTACTCCTCTAGGCAGCAGACTCGGATTTTCCGTGTGTATTTGTAAGAGTAACATGCTTAAGTGAAGGGTTGCCTATTACTAAGCCAAGTTGTGATACAGCTGGGGCAGCCAAAATGAACAAGTTGTCGCAATCAGGATTTCTTGACTAATACGGATTAGTGATCTCCTCCAATTGACAGCTGTTATTTTAAAATGTGCTCTAGACCCTGCTTAGTCCTGCTTTTTCTCCATATTCTCATTCATCCCAGTCGCGCAGTTTCCTGCTGTGGGTAGGCTGGCTGTACGGAGAGGAGCAAGTGATGCAGAGGAGTATGTGCTCATGACCCTGTTCGGGCCTGTCCTGGCATCATTCAGTGGAATCCCATCTGGCTGCAGCTGTGGTAACACTGTGCTTGAGTCTGGAGTTCACCTGAATGAGGAGAAAGTGCTTTCTGTGCCTTACTTCCACTGACCTGGTTTTGAGACAAGCAATGCCCAGCCACCTGAACTAGGCAATCTTGGACCTTGGGTTTAAACAGCATCAAAACCCTCCCTGTACCTCCCTCCTCCAACTACAGCACAAACTGGTTGTCTGAGCGGTGTTAAACTCTGATGTACATTTTTTAGTTTTACAGTTTGGGCATCATTTTAGTCAAAATGTGTTGATTTTAAGGGGGGCATTTGGGAATTTGCCATGATTGTATTTATTCCCCCAATCCTATATTATTTGTGCAGCGTTGTAACTGCCAAAACCACACACACGTTGGCACGAAACAATTATCCTGGTTTATATAGGGCAGACTTGGCAATAGTCTTTCTCAATGAACAGTTAGAGTGCTGCAGATTCAGTGTCATCTTTTCCTCTCCAAGCAACAGACTAAATTTCTTTCAGCTGGATTCATGGTTTTAAAATTAAAAGGAGTAGAAGGCATGTATGAAGTGCAGGGTGTATATGAAGTACCTGTAAAGTCTGGAAGGAAATGAGAGTGAGAGGAAGAAAAAAAAGAGGCTATTTGAAGTGCAAGCTAGTAATTTGGTTTCTAAACCCTTGTGAAATTATAAGTAATGTTTACTGTTGCCAGCTGGTGAATACAGAGATGTGTGGTTTTTACTTGCATGCAAAGCTATTGGTTGCGGGTGAAGTACTTAGACAAAAACATTCAATCACTGGTGTGGGTATTCCACCAGAAATAAACCCAAACAAACACTGACGTATTATAAAAGCACTTTTTTCTGTAGAGACAAACATTCAGTTGCTGCTGCTATTCATGAACTGTAGAACTGTTGAAGCCTCCTCTTTAACTTGCCTGAAACAATAACACTTCATTTTAGAAAGCTACACAAATGTCTTTGAAACTGAAGAACCAGTGTTTCTATAGTTTTCATGAAAATATAGTACGTGGTATAAACTTACAGGGACGGGGATCAATGATAACTATTACTTGCTAAGTTCTTGTGAACCAAACAATGCTGCATAGACAAGAGCCAAAGGTAAAGGGGAGAAAACTTTTCTTCAACTTAAAAAAATTAAAGTGGACGTAAACATTAGTCAGAGAAAAATGTTTTGCAGTCATTATCAAAGGTTAGTAAAGACTTATTTTTCCTCCTTTTTTCCAGAGAGCTTCACAAAGAGATTTTTTGACTTGTACTCCATTATGAAAGTAACTGCTACTTTGTTATCAAAACAGTGATAGACATTTTTATTCCAGAAGGCCAGACACTATCACTACTTGAAATTCTCTGAATTGTTTCCACTGTGAGCAAATTCAGTCTTGATGTGAGTCACATCTGCTTAAAAGTGAATAGCAGTTGCTTCTACTTTACACCGGCATCAAATTTCACCTACAATTTCAAATTCTAAAAATCATCTTAAATCCCAGGATTTGGGTAGTTTTTCATAAGTGACTTTAAATCTGGAAGTACCTAATAGGAAATAAAAACATTCAGCTTTAGTGGTTTCTGGTGGAAATAGAGACATTTCTTTTCAGATATGAATGTCTCATGAACTAAAAAAAAAAATCTATATAGAGAGTTTTTCCATGTATGGAGAAAAAAAATAGTGACCACATGTAAATGGTTTCTCATCCAGCAAGCGGGGATGGGTGGTGAGTGGAGAGCAGTGGGACGGGCCCCCTGCACGGCTCGCAGGCGTAGCTGTCCGTGATGCATTCAGGATTGACTGCATGTTTAGCGACGCAGCTGTGGCTGCACAGCACAGGGGTGTCAGTCACACCGCTGCTCCCGGCGGCTGCCCGGCCTTCACAGCGCGAGCTGTTCCAGCAGTTCCATCGCTCCAGCCGGCACTGATGGCTTAATGGGAAGAAATGTTTATAGAAAGGTTCAAATTTCCTGAGTGAGTGGAATGAAACCCCCCTCAGCAGTGATCAGCAAGCTCGTGTCATGGAGCAGTCTGAGGCAGCCTGACTGGGAGGAACGCAAAGGTCTTTTCAAAAGGGAAACTTGACAAGTGAGCAATTCTGGGGAGCAGCAAGAGGTGTTTTCAAATAAAAGATGTGTCTTTTCTAGAGAGGCAGTATGAATGGGGCTAGCTCTTAAAAGAACTTTTAAATCAGTTCATACACTGTAAAAGTAAAAAGTTAAGTTTGAGAGCACAGTGTCCAAATAAAACAGTGCCCTCAAAGCGGAGCTATTATACACTATGCTTAGTAAATGAAACGATGTTGCAGTGCAACCACAGCTACTATGATGGCATCTAGCTAAGGCGTCTTAGATCTATCTCTGTTCTGTAACTTAAACTTTAGTATTGGCATAATTGAAGGTACAGGAAGAGTGATGAACCCAGACACTAGGCTGAAATCCTTGTGAAAGAAATGCTGTAAAATATCATTTCACAGGTGTACCATTGTGTTTGTTGGGACACTTTCCATGACACTAGCAACACAGCTTGAGATCTAAACATTCATTTCAGTTTAAAATATTACATAAAATAGACCATTCCACTGAAGCTTTCAGATGACTGTGATAAGAAAGAATGTAGGCTTCAGCCTAGCTATTAAAATTAAAGTAAAATTCATTTGAACAGAACAGCAGAGAGCAAAGGTGCTATGGGAAAAAAAGCACCAGTTCCTGATACTGCCCGTTGAAAGCGATTAAAAAGGACCTAGTCCTTAGTGTTTCCCTATAACACTCCACCTGTCAAAGTGAGGACCTAATTTACAGCACTTGTAGCACCCTCCAGTTCTCAATCTCAAAGTCTCTTTGGAATGGGAAGAGAACATTATCCTTATTTTCTAGATAAGGGAACTGGTTTATCAGCTTGCCCTCAGCGAGAGGCAGAGACTGGAAGAAAATTTGGCTAGGATGCAAGTACCTCAAGTGAGGGCAGACATTTGAAACCAGCTGTCTCAAAATGTGCTCTCCTGTTGTGAGGGGCTGGTAATCAGAACGAACAATTTCAAGCCACAGCTGAGTTTCCAGTGTGCATTCACCTAAAAGCCTCTTGCATCTCCTATAACATAATGGGGGAGAAGACACCACTTTCAGAATTTCCCCCCCCCCCATTCTGAAACCTGGCAAGTATTCAAAGATGGAAAGAACGTCATTAGAGCCCTTGTATTAAAAATTATTTATTTAGTGATCTGTACATGGGGTGAAGCAGGGCCTCATACAGACCTTCAAAAAAAAATCAAGTAAAAACATAAATACATATTTTCTTACAAAAATGAGATTTACAAAATATACATACTGCACTTGTCTGATACGCTTGGTTTTTTTCTTCCACGTGCACATTATAAAAGACAAAACTCCAAGCCCTGCGAGTCTGACATGAGATCTACTGAAGGATTTGGCTGATGGGCCCATTCCTCATGCTCAGACTACTTGTATGCCCTCAGACAGCAGCAGTCTGCCCCCTCACCCTGAACAGGTTTTTTCTTTTAAAAGTTTCATTCTAGACACTTTCCCCCCAAAAACATGAAGAGCAGCTATAGGGTGGAGACTTGCTAAAAATCCAGAATGTCCTATTTTGTCCTTAGGCAAGAATATACACACACACACATATACTTATAAAAACAACCCTTCAGTGAATATAAAGGTAAAGTATTATGCAAAAAATAAAACATGAACAAGTCAGCATAAAAACTTTCAGAATAGAAAAATCTGTTACATTTCAAAAAGAAAACGATGCTAATGATGATAAATTTTTGAATGGTTTTCCTTCCAAGACGTGCTCACTGGAAACTTAACCAGCTGTATTTTAGCCGAAATGAGAAGGCTCCTCACTTGCAGTAACTGCTTGATTTCAAACCCCAACCCCAGCCCCCCCACCTGCACCAAGAGTCACTGCCATGCAGCTCAGGGAACCTGAGGAGCAGGCAAATGGTCCATCGTGAGCCAAAACGATTCCTCATCTCCCCAGAATCCGGCTGTGTATTGACTTTGTCTGCAGTGACCTCACTGCAAAGCAGGACAGAAAGCAGGTTTATGGGAAGGAAAGAAAAAAATCCTATCTTTACGTTACAGATTTTAATGGCTCTTGTTTTGGCAGGTGCTCTCGGGTAAGCTCTTCTTGCCCTCTAAATCTTGCATTTCCTTCAGCTTAGAAAAGTGACTCATATTGAACGGTAGGAAAACATCCTGCCTCCTCCTTTTTTCATAAAAGGAATGTTTATTTCTGCGAGCTCCTCACATCCAAGGGTGAACCTCAACGACTTCTTTTTGTTAGTTTGCCCATAAAAACCGATCCCATGCTTATGCCTTTCTACATAGAAAACACTTTTGTTTCCCCCTTTGTCTCCTAGAACAAAGGCAAGGGGGAAAAGCCTTCTGCTGAAAAGCAACAAGTCATTTCTTTTCAGGGTGTGGAATAGCA
>VYZQ01028453.1:0-16016 GCA_013400655.1 Mystacornis crossleyi
GGACTCCATAATCTTAAAGGTCTCTTTCAGCCTAAATGATTCCGTGACTTTATGATTTTTACCTGCTGGCAGTTTCTGGGCCCACATGCCCACACCTCCTCTCCCATCCTCATTGCAGCAGATAAGCTGAGGAGATACTGATGGTGTGATGCAGTTTCCCTCTAATGGAGACACAGGAGCCTGCAAGGAGCAGAAGAGATTAATACCAGCTAGCAAATTACAGCTGATTACAATAGATGCAGCATAGGGAAATACAGTGTAATACTGCCAGGAAAACTTTCTCTCAGCCAACTCTCCCTCTCCTTGCATGTTCCCTGTGAAAACAGGATCCTTGTTTTATTGAGCCTTCAATGGAAATACAGCTGCTCCTTCAGCACTGATTGTAGTACCTCTGGGAGACTGATCAGAGGAGCCTCTGTCCTGCCACTGGCAGTGAGACAGTGGCATGGTCTGGGCACCCCTCACAGGATCTGAGCCCCCCGGCTTAGGCAGTATAAACACAACAATGAACTAAATGAAATTACAAAAGGGAATTCCCTGCCCCAACAGCATATAAATGAATTCTGAGTGGGGAAGGGGAGCACACAGGCCGGGTAAGAGCAGAAGGCCACGACACCAACAGGAACAAAGGATGGTAGCTCATCAGTCTCACTGGCTTGGAGAGCAAGGAGAAACACAGAAGCTGGCAACACCTGGAGAGGTCACCTCTTGCCTTCTTACCTCCTTTAAGGCTGCTATGCTCCAGTCCCAGAACTGCTCCATCATCCACCTCTGCCTGGCTTCTGCTTTTTCAGGAGTGGTTCAGAACGGCTCTAAAGTCAATTGCCTCTGCAGTAATGACAGTCAGTAATTCTCTCAGTGCCTTTGGATGCCTTTCTGTCGACTGGGAAGGCTGACAGGATACACCTCGAGCCCTTCAGTGGAACACAGCGTGACACTGCTTGTAGCTGTGAAGAGACTTGTCCAAGGGCACACACGGGTCTGAAGGGCTTGCCAAGGGCAGGCCACAAACACAGGGGCTTGCCAGCTACGTACCACCTTTCACCACCCTCACACCAACCCCCTCAGCTCTTCCCTTCCCCGGACAAAAAAAGCACCTTAGTTCTTTTTAAAAGAATTTCAAGTGTTTGTTAGTCGGCAAACTACAAAGTGAATATACATTTCAAATGAAATGGGTAGGACTTGACAGTTCTTAAAATATACATTTTATTATTTTCTGGTAGTTGCTATGAAGGTTTCATTCAAACTGTGACGGTACACAGCCTTTACAAACTTCTTGAGTTAAAGGTTTTTGTTGGTGGCTTTATGTTCTTTTTTTTTTTTTTTATGGCAGAGGAAAATACATTGGCTATAAAATGTTGAAATTCATTAGATGCTTAGTATCACCTCTTCATATATGCTGTGGAATGCTTTGTAGAAATACTGTATAAAATAAGGCAGACTTTAACAGGGAATTCAGTCATAAAATGTCATGGAAGAAAACAAAGAGTTCCAACACATTATTATTTTTGTAGCCAAGAGAAGATCAGGTGGTCCTCACTGGTTTGTGGGAGAACTACTGCAGTTCTGGTGCTCAGAGAGGATACAGTTCTTGTTTATTCTACTATTCTCAAGTGAGACCTTTTTAATAAAACTTATTTTAATTAACATAAATCAGACAATATTTAAACATACACATCTATCCTTACAGTGCAATAAAAATGTATCATTGTATAGTATTTTGTATTTGCATTATGAAAATAAAAGGTCTGTACATCAATTAAATGTATATTAATGAGTATGAATCATGTAAATTTATAATGCATCTAAAGTTGGCTTTGGCTTTTAAGTATTTATAAATTCATAGAAAATATTGAACATCTAACAAAATAAATAAAACATAACATTTTAATCATAGATGCTAACGATCAACCTCAAAAAGTCTTGTGTTATTTTTTACATTTGCTACTAAATTTCTTAAGGAGAACTCACTTTCAGTAGTGCTCAGAAGTGAATGATTGCACCTTCTGTGATGTGAAAAAATACAGTACATCTATTTTTCATAGATCAAAAATTCTTTCACAGACAGTTGCATTTTAAATGTCTGATTGTTCTACGCAACTGTCTTAAGTGCTTATAAAAAGCATGTAGCTTTCTCATAAAAGCTGTGAGTCTCTATTAAT
The DNA here is from genome assembly GCA_013400655.1 of Mystacornis crossleyi. NCBI lineage: Eukaryota > Metazoa > Chordata > Aves > Passeriformes > Timaliidae > Mystacornis > Mystacornis crossleyi. The sequence continues at coordinate 2,163 of VYZQ01028453.1, forward strand.
AGATAGACTTCTAGTGAATGTCCTTTTTATGAGGATTCTTCAAGGCCTTCCAGCTTCACGTGCTGGTACGAAGATATCACGGAAGTATGTTCACTAATGAACCCTCTTCAGTACGAGCACTGCAGCAATCCAGTGTAATTCCACTTGGTGGGCTTCTTTCATCCGAGTCCACACACGTGGAAGTCAACTGCTGACCTCGTGTTCTCTTGAACGTGAAAGTTCCCCAAGTGCATGGGCTGGCTTTACTGTAATACTGAAGAGACTGAAACAAATCTGAATTCACACGGACAAAAGTGAGCTGGAATAAATATGCATCTGGCTAGTCAGTGACACACCGTGGCCTAACCGCTATTCTGGTGGTGGTCGAAGGACTCGCAGGTTCCTCCCATCCAGTCCTTTCCAGTATTTAATGTTATTATTCAGATGCTCCATCAGATTTGGCAGGTCTGCAAACGCTAGGGAAGAAAGGGCAGAGAGTATTGAGTTTGCAGGACTGAACAGTCACAGATTCTGTCTGCGTAAGTATCTCTTGAAATGTCTGGGCAACTGTCTTAAGTAGAAGAGCTTACATCTGTCACGCTGATGCTTGAAATGGTTTTGGCTGTATAGCTCTGAGCACTCGTGTAGCACTTGGGCCACTGAGAACTGTTCTGTAAATCTATTTAATACTGGTATTGCAAGTCCCAGCAAAGGAACACAGTTTTCCAGGAGGGGCATAGCTAATTATGGTTGTATTTATCCTGCCCCATCCAACCTCAGTCACATGTCACGATCTGGCATTCAGGAGAGTCACATTTCTGACCACTTTTACCACGGAGGCAGCACTTGGAAGGAAACGGCTGCTCCCCCAAGCAGTAGACTGTAGAAATTTGCAGAATTTCCAGACTGTAGAAATTTGCCGTGAAGAATAACCAATATTAAGATGGACAAAGTGACCGTGCTCAAAGAGCTATCAGAGAGAATGTGCTCTGTTCTCCGTTTACAGAGAAGCAAGTTTAAAAATTTAAATCTTGCCTGAATCTAGTATATTAAAGAGAAGCCACGAGAACTGCTTGTAGCAATACTTATAAGCAATAATGAAGGTATTAATCTTACTTGAACTGCAGGAATCTTCCCTTTTCTCTCCCTTTATTTAGGAACCATAAAAAAGAAATTTTATATCACAGCAGTTTCAAATGTTCACAAAATGTTCACATCAGGAAACAGCAGAGTTTTGCTTACCATCCCAGGCATCAAACATATCAATAATGAAGTAATCAATGAATGATAATTGGGATTTGGGGATGCTGCAAGTATTTCTGTCAAAAACTGGCATCACAACAGGTAAACCTTGCCTCCTTTCTTCATCAGTCTGCAAAAAACATTCGTGATTATTCATCTAAGACACATTCTGTTAATGGGCTTCTTTTGGCAGCAGATTGTTTGGCACTGACTAGAGCGTGGCAGTACCTGCTGCCTGCTAAATCGAAGGAGGAACCTGAACAAATCTGAAGCAGCAGCAACTTAATCTTAAGCACCTAGTTGTTGAGTTTCAGCAAAACAGCAGACAAATAGTGCCTTCCAGGGTTTCCCACAAAGAGACACATTTACCTTCTGTATCTGCACACAAGCTGACCCTAAGTAATTTCACATATTACCAAGTTATGGCTGCTTTGGCCCTAAGAGCTGCTCAACCTTTTTCAGTCTCTGACGAAAGCCATGATCTGTCCCACTCAGAAATGGCAAAATACCTTTTTTTATTCCCTTGCCCCTTGCTTGGGGTGCCAAGTTCCAATTGCGGTGTTTGGTCGATCATCTGTAATGATGACTGCCCTCTCCTTTTCCACATCTTCCTAAAACCTTTCCTCAGCACAGCGTGCTGAGGGCTTACAGCATTTCTTGGAGCGAGTGCTGTTCCCATCCAAACACTAGAACCTGATGATCCTATGCCCGAGGCAAAGCCAGCATGAGGGCACAGAATCCTTGCACCGTCTCATGTGACGGGAGTGCATTTGCAGACACGGCTCAAAAAGCCCAAACTGAACGACTTGAAAGCCTTAATTTTTCAGAAACTGCACAATGGGAGTTGTCAACTTCCATCTCTCTGAAGGCATCTAGTCCTGTATCGGCATGAGTAATACCCATCATTTAAAATGAAAAGGTTGTTATTTCTCACGTTACACAATGCAGCCTGAGATACTCCGTGACACTGGCACCCTCCTCCTCCTCCCTTTTCAGGAGGTGCTCACCTGCAGTTTCAGCAGCCTTTTTTAGCTGCCTTACCTGTGCAAAGTACTCCTCAGAGATGCGTCCGGCCCACTCTATACACTGTTCTCTGGGTCTGCATGGATTGGAAATGTCAGCACACTTGATCAACATGCGTTTGATAAGGATACGGTTTTCAGGAGACCTGAGAACAGTTTTGATTGACTCTCCATCACCATTATTCTGTAACATTTAAGAATGAAAAACAATCCATTAGCAAGGTCTCCATGCACTAACTCAAAAGCTTTTGTGCCTTGGGAATGCTTTCAGCAAATCCTACAGGGATCAGCCCTGCTACTGGCTACCAGATTTGACGCCTAACTGAATTTATAGGTGGATTATGAAAGTAAGCCACAGCTCTGAGCTAGCACTGAACTCCAGTTTCTGGATTCAGTCACTGTCTTTGTGACAGATCTCTTGGGCATCTTTGGACGAGGCATCTAATTCCTCTATGCCTTATCTGCCTTCTCAAAAGTGTGGAGAGGATCAATTCATCACTACACACATAGTGATGAGGACCGTGTAGGCAGAACGATGTAACTCTCTGCTGAAATCCAAGGATTAATGGACTTGCAAATCAGGAGTGGAACAGCTGGTTTAGAAAGAGGGACTGACCCGAGGTGCAGAGCCACCCTTGGCACACAAACCCCACCTGTGTATCAGTCATTGTGACAGCACCGCTGCTATGCAGAGCCAGATCCCACATTGCCTCCCAGGCGTGTTCCTCATTCCCTTCCCTTGTTGCTGGACTCTTTGAGGATGGATAGATACAGGAATTTACAACGCTGTCTACTCAGAATGGAAACTCTTTGAAGCAAGGAACATACAAGACTTCTCTGGCACCTAACAAGGTCTTGCTCTGCAGTCAGAGCAGGGAAGAAGTAACTCACAATAACGATAATAATAATGTGCTACCAGTCCCTGCAGTGTTTTCTACAAAGAGGGAGATAGAAGCAGCAGAAACATTCTGACCTTTTATTAGGTCAGAAAAACCATGACATTTTTCAGAAGAAAGTTCTTGTGGGGAAGAAAGTTCTTCCTAAAGGAAGAAACTGACAGTAATAAAAAAATTATTTGGTTGTATGGAAATGGCTCAGAAATACCGGCTCTCACCAAAATAAGATGCCCAAGCCAATTCTTTTCCCTCATTTTTAGGTATATGGAAGGGAAAACAGAAGAAACAAAGTGAGATGTGTGCACGTCCAAATGCGTGGGAAATTGATATATGAGAAAGCCAGCACAAAGTGATGAAAGCTCCAGAAACACAAGCATGGAAATCAGGTATGGAAAATCAGAGATCGTTCAGTTATGGACAGCAGAGAACATCCTAGCAGGTAAGCCACAGGAATCAAGAAAGGATGTTCACCTCTGTGATCTGTTCAAACCACAGGCACAGTTCTGCTTGCTGGATGCAGATGCCTTGGGAATAAAATGTGTTAACTGTGCTCAGTCCCAGCATCCTGCTCAGAGTGCAGAGGTGTCTCTGCATGTCAGATGTTGGCTTCCTGTCATAGCTCAGGTGACATCATGAAGGGAAATGGGAGGATAAAGGATGCTGGAGCTGGAAAGGATTTTTTTCAGTTTATGAAACAAAAGCAGAAAGGAAACAAACAGAGCAGCATCTCAGCATGGCTCTTTGAAAAAAAAAAATTGTATAAAAAAATAAATAAAAAAAAAGAAGTGGAACTGTCCCATTTGGAACAGGCGGCTGGCAGCTCAGCCTGCAAACACTGCACTGAGTCACCGCCACGACTGGAAACCAGGCCAGAAAACACACACTGCTGCTGCAGCCAGGGGGACAGCAGACTTGAAAGAGGGGCTGACACTGTTGTTCTGCTCAGCACAGTAAATAATTTGCTTTACCCACTCACACATTATAGGCCTTTTAATAGGAACTTGCCAAACTGAAACTCCCGGCTGAAAGAAGGCAAACATTTTGCTTCTTGTTTTCAAGAGAAATTATACATTCTTTGTCTTTCTTCCCATCCTTGGGCACAATTTGCTGTGAATCACAAACGCCTTGTGGGGCAGATTATTTCCCTGCAGTCTCTGGGGCTGAAGGGTAGACCTAAACTTTGGTTTCGTTTTTCTATGTCCCTGTATGTGTTTTTGCTCTCTGACTGTACAGGTCCAAGCCCTGCTCTTCAGCAGCACCAGCTGTTCAGCGCTCTGTAATGGGCAAGAAGAAGAGTTTGGCTCTTTGGGTGGATGCTGCTGCTCTAACAGCTGCTGCATCCCAGTCCTGGGGCTGGGATGAGGGGCTCTGCACAGCAAGCCAGGCCAGTGCAGAGCCCTTCAGCAGGACCAGGAGCCCTAGAGAGTTACACACTCACAGGGCCAGCACAGTGCACTGCACCCGGCAGCAGCAGCTCCCTTGCTCTCCTCCTGCACTGATGCTGCTGTGCTCATCCAGAGAGGCTGTCCAGCTGGGAACTTAACATCCTTTCTTCTAATTTATTCAGTGCAACCAGCGTCCTACTGGGACTTTGGCTTCACATTCACAGAGTTCCCATTAGCTTCGCCGGGTGCCAAGAACAAAGCTAATTCTAGCATACACTCCTGTGGACAAAGGTACAGTTCTACAATTAAGCTCCAGTCTGCTTCTCGTGGGTGAAGCAACAAGACCTGTTTCTCTCCCACTCTCAGATAATAAAAAGACTGCCTTTCCCCATTACACAACAGTCATAAATGTGGCTTTGTAAAAAACATGGTAGAGAAAATACAGAAAACCGTTATGGCTCCTACATGACATTGCCACCGATGCAAACTTTATCATAACCATTTCTGCAAGTCTTCCCTTTGCAAAAATAATTCCAACAAAATTATACACTGCTCTTACTGGCAACAAAACTGCTGGTTGAAGCTGTTATTGAAACTGGTGTGGTTTTTCAGAAAGAGTTCTTAACAGGCCATTTCTTTGTGTCCACAGGGCTCCAGATGGCTATTGATTATGATGGCTATACGATACATAGTGTCACCATCATCTATTTTAAAGATTAAAAAAGAAAGCAGGCAGAAACCCCATGAATGCTGCCAGCCAGCACTGGAGGCTGAGGGCCCTTATTCCCAGAGAATGTACCACACGCCAGCCCACGGACCTGCCCTTGTGCTGCACCCCCAGCACATCCCCTTGGGAGGGAGGGAGTAATTCAGCCTCTGCTTTGAAGCAAACCTTGTCTCCTCTGCAGAAACGGCCAACAACAATGCCCAGTCTTGCCGCTCTGTCCAGGGGAGTGACTGGGTTAATCAGAATGGCATTTTTACGTGGAAACATACAGCCCAAGGCTCTGCTTCCAAGTACGACATCATAGCACTGTGGTATTAGTAGGATCCAAGTGGGTCCCACTCACCCTCAAAATGAGTGACAGCCATGTTAAGCAGAAGGGCATTCAAACCCAGAGGTGAAAGATAAATCTCCGGTCTCTCTTTCTCCACGTTTCTGATGAACTTTCTCAGAACACCATGTGGGAATTTCCTACTGCCAAGGGTTCCCAGTCCCTGCCTCGGCATTTTAAGGAGGACTTGCAGTGTTGCTTACCCCATTTTCTTCTAGCGCTGCCAAGGGTTTGTTAATGCTGTTGACAAACTTGTTGACATGCTCGAAATGCTTTGTCATTTCTGTTGCTAAGACCATGTCGATAATGACTTGGCGAAGGGTTCGATACTCATTCCTGTTTAAAGGAGGACACAATTAAGAATGCTGGCTGGTTCACAAAGGGCTGGTTGCTAAAACAAGTCTAACAAAAACGCCACAGACCAGTCCTGCTGGAGAGAGGTGCTGGGGGAAGAAAGAACAGTAAAAAAGGCTTGGGCAGCTGCATCTATGTTAGACGGAGCACTTTTGGTGTGTAGAGACATATGTGCTCTGGGCATGACTGGATCTCTGGGAGAAAGTGCCAGAGCTGGGCAGAAGCAGAGGCACCAGCTGCTTAGGAGGCTGCCAGGACATGCCACACCCGCATGCTCCCAAGGCTTTCAGCACAGACACTCAGCTGTGGCTCACTCTCCAGCCAAGTTTTCAGCAATATTTTTCTGCTGTTTATCTAGAGAGGACCAAGGCAATGGTCACATCCTGGCCCTAAATGCTTCTCTGAGGCTGCAAGAGCAACAGGTCCTTCATTACCCTGGCCACTGCAACAAGGTATTTAATTTTTGACTGAGGCTCTGTGGCTTTTTCTCTCCTTTTTCTCCGCCCACCCAGCCATAGCTTGTTCTCTACGCTCAATGACACAAAATAACTCTCACAGACTTGCTCCCATTAAGATTTATCTAAGTTTCTTAGGGCCTGCCTTTTTATGGACAGGAGAAACTGACGCTGGGGAATTACTCGGAAGGCTTTGCAGGAGAGGCCGAAGCACTCCTCTCTTTTAGAAGCAAATTTCACAAGGGCCATGGACAGTTATCCACAAGGCACTGCCCTCCTCTAGGATGCTTGTTTGCCTTATCTTATGTTAGGCAGACGGAAGCGAGAGGTGTTAGTGGGCAGACGAGGACCCTGGGCGTTAAGCTTACCTCTCCATGTTTTTAAATATATTGCATTTGCCATCCCGGGTGGTGAGCTGGAAGGCCAGGGCAGCATGATGGCTCTCCAGCACTGCCGTGTCGTTGTAGAGAATTGCCAGCTCGCTGCCAGCATTGCACAGGAAGGAATTTGTTCTTCCTGGGTGATCCACGTCATGGACTGTGGCAGCAATGAGAGCGGCAACCTCATCAATCGGATCCAGAGTTTGCTGAAAATAGAAGGGTGCTTAGTCTTCCTGGCAGACTCGTTAGAAACCCTATTCTGTCCATAAGATTAAGCCAAGTTGCTGAGGAATAAAAGCCAAAACTCTGGAGATCAGTAAGGGTCATATGTTCTACACAGAGCGATGGAAAATTCATTATAAGCCTCACTGAACATTGCGTGACTCTTTTGGCCATTTTGCACCTCTTAAATTCTGCCTTAACCTCACCTTTGTCACAGCACATCACATGAAACAAATGTAAAGTAATAAATTAGTTTGTGTTTTCTAGCAACACTTGGAGTTAAGGTACTTCGCTTGGAAAAAAGACCAGCACTGCTAAAAATTATGCTATTACCACCAGACCCCTTAATTTCCTTTGGCAATTTAACGTGTCCTAATCACGTTCCCCTTACGTGCTGGCTAGGTTTACAATTTGAAAGGAATGTTACCCATACATCCAGGATTTTAATAAGAGTGTCCTGGGGTTACAGCTAATGCATATTCTATGAAGAATATTTGATGTTCTGCATCCATGGATAAATTACATGACACATGTTCTATGCTTTCTGTATCACATTCTGATTCTGGTGGCACACTGCACTCCCTGCTTTATGTCTACTTGCAGTGGGCATTGCTTTATGTCTATTTTTATCTAGCCTGCCATGAAATGCAAAACTCTTCGACTCTTAAGGTTTTATACTTCAGTTTTAATATTTTATTAATAGCATAAAGGAGAAAAAGAACTAAGCATCTCAGAAATATTTTGTATACATTTGGAAACTAGCCTTTGTGCTATGTTTATACTGGCACTTGTGAAGGACCACAGATAAAAAACAATTATATAAAAAATTTTAATAAAATGAAAGAGACAAAAGAGCAGAAATACTCCCCTTTGAATCTGGGAGCAGGGCAGATAATTTTCATTCCAATTAGCTTTAATTTGAGGTCCAAATTCTCTACGGGCCCTCTACTACCATTCAGAATAGTTACACTTGGTAGATGAAAAGACAAACCCTACCCCACTTTACACCTCCTGAAATTATGCAGCAACTTGGCTTTGCAGGAGGGGGGATATTATTCATTGGGGACAGTCAAGAGAGTCTTGTGGAGAACAAGAGAAGGCAAATAATTATTTCTGCTCTAGTTCATAGTTACTGCTGTCTGAAATACTCTCTGCTGCGTGTTAGCTTCTTCCTTCTTTCTTTCAGCTGCTGCTCAAGGGATTCTGCTTTTGAGGTATGAAGTTAGGAGAGAGAGATTTGAGAACAGGCTCTCCTCAGAGGGGCACACTGACCAGCGTTCAGTCCGGCTGAGAAAGACCTGTGCAGATGGGAAATGGCCAGAAACTTGAGAATACCTGACCTGCAGGACCACAGCAGTCTACCTGACCCTTATTTCACAGGGATTTACAGCACTTTTACACCCAACATCAAGTCAAGGAGTCCAACTTTGTTATCTTAACTCCCATGGCACAGAAGTGGAAATGATTCTGAGAATATGGCTTCAATTTGGGAGCCAGAAAATTTTCCTAGGCAAGTTGAACTGAGTTCAAATTACCAAAAAAAAAATTCTCAGCATGAATTTCAGTGGCAGAATTGGGCTTTCTGTGTTTAGATTAAGTTGAACTCTGGGCAACACAAAAGCAGCTGGGCTATAACTTCAAAAAGATGAAGAGAGAATTTTGAACTTTGATTCTGCTCCTTCTGCTGCTGCAACATTTTTTTCTCTTCCTATGCCTACAGAGTAACAGAAATAACATTCTGGAAAAAGAGGAGGCAGTCATGCTTCTGTGGCGTTGAAATGGATCCAGATCTTGCCTGTTTTTCATAGATATTCTTGGGAAGACCAGCCAAACCTCTGGCAAATCAGGGGCTGAAAAAAATCCAGTGACGTTCTATCTCCGCTCGGCATACAGTATTTGCAAATCAGCCTCTGCAGAGCACACTAATGAGCTGCAGCTCCCAGTTGAGGGAATTACTACAGTTTAATGAGCTGTCAGAAGCTTGTTTACAGTCACAAATTTCTCAGCCAGGTGCCCATCACTGGCACTATCCTTGGGCAGGCCAGTTCTGAATTTCTGCCCAAGAAAATGACTCAGGAATATGTTCTACCACTCTGCTGCACACACACCAAGCACTGCTTTACTCCCCTTCTCCAGCCTGGGCACGCGAGAGCAGAAGTTGCACTGATTTATTCTGGTTGTCAGTGGCTCTAACACCCCAGTGGGGGTTGTGGTACTGACAAGTAATTTTTTTCAATCCTCTCCTCCAATGCAGTCTCTGTAAGCCTCAGGGCATCTTGTCCAGTGGGTGATATGGCTTACTTTATGGCCTTTATTGTCCGGGGAGTCTTTTGCAAAATGACCATCACAAGGCATAGGAGGTGGTGATTTCTCACATTAAATCTGTATTTGGCATGTACCATCACAAAAGTAATTGTGTCATTAGCTCACCTGAGAAGGTTTAACTATATGAAGCAGTTTTACTTGAAAAGAAGGTTTTCTTATGCTCCCATCAAGATTTGTTCAATTCTGTAATATTAATATCCATCCTTCTACACATACCATTAAGAGAGATCCTAGAATTCACGTAAAGCAGCCCAGCTCTTTGACCTCAGAGTTACCAAACTGGCTGGCACTAGACAGACATTTGGCTTTTGAATCTGTATCTGAGAGATCCTTCTTGGATTGCATCTGAGATCCTTGTTTGATTGCACTCCCACCTATACTGTGGCTTAGAAATGTGGGCTCACCTTTACTCTTTCTTTAGACAAGAAGTAAGCAGTAGCATGGAGCACATCTGCTGAATGAGTAGAATTATGGTAGGAGTTGGAGGAATGGTAGTTAGCCTCAATAACTTGTAACCACGACCTCAGAGTGGATTCTGAACAGTTCAGGAATTCACAGATTCCAAAGCGAGCAAATATTTTGAGACCCAGATAAACCAAAGGCCTGTGGAGAAAAAGAAACAGAAAGTTTTAAAACGAATGCAGCTGAAAGAATATTACATAGCATGAATAGAATGAATCCACGCAGCATTTTTAGCTAATGACGTGTAAAATTACGTATAAGGACTCGTTACAGAATTACTGTGTCATATACTAGAGCTGTAACATAGATAAAGTCAACTCCCCCTAATCCCCCCCAGTGTCACACAAAGGTGTCTCCAGGTTTCTCTGTCAGGGAACTGTAATGCACTAAAATTTAATTAATTATCCTGGCTTTATGACCATTTTTCTGCTTGGACTTAAGGCAATACTGATAATATATTCCTACTTGTGAGCCACTGAAAATCACTTTAATTCTCTTAACAAATGAACTTCCATTATTTAAACACAGCAGGAAGCAATCATAATTGTACTACCTTTAGTAAGAGTACAGGCAACAAAGTACCTCCTTTGTCCCTCTGTGGTCTCTCCAGATCGGTAAGAACAGAGAAACCGACCTGGTGATCTCATGCATGGTGGCTGGGATGATTAATGAAGTTACTGCCATGCACCCATTAAATGTAAACCACACAGACTGACTGTATTTTTACATTTTGCTTTTTAATTACTTATCTGTGTTACTTCATTAGAAATCAAAATGCAGCAAAGAAAGAAAACCAGCAAGTGGATGTAAATACCTTCATTTAAAATAAAATCATTTTAAAGAAGAATAAAAACCCGGGGGGGGGGGTGGTTTGCACCTTTTTTGGCTGATAAAGCCATGGTATAAAAATGAAGCATATATATGTTAACTAAGGGCCTGACATCTTTCTTAGACCTTGGTTTTGAATACCTTTCAAAGCTCTTACAGATCTGGGGGTCTGACAAAGGGTTTAAGATAGTCAATTCATTGCAGGATCTGGCCTCCAAATTAGTGTCTCACAAAAGCTTTTACCTAAGGGAGCATGATATGTGAAACTAGACCCAGAAGGGGAACTTGTGATAAGCATCAGAAAACAAACCCAAGGACTTAAACAGAAAGATCAATTTACAGTCTTGGGGGAGCCTTTGCTGCTAATGAAGTACAGTCTATCAGAACTGCTGATCTGCTTTTGAAAACCTCTGTGATGGAAATTGGTATGCCCTGCTTTTTAATAGTAAATATTCTTCAGTTAAACTTGTATATATAATGCAGCCTGCCAAGATTTTAGAATAAAGACCTTCCTCTAATCCCAGAGAAAGGCAATGGGAATTCTGCTGTATTGGAAGTGTTCAGGAATAAAACCTACCCAATGAAATGGAAAGAAAATAAAACCTGATCTGTATCAACTGATCAAATCAAGACCAGCATGTTGACTCTGTGTGTAGTTTGCCACAATAGGAATTTGAATCCCCACAGAAAATAATTTGATTTGTATAACTTTTGTATTATTGAGTAAAGGAAGGCTTTAAAAAAATACATTCTACTGTCATTATACCATACCAGAGATATATAATCTTAACTTACATCCACTGGGAATTTGCAAGAAACAGTGTATGATGAAACAGAAGATATTTAAGATGCATACACAACCAGAAATTACAATGAGAAAACTTCAAACATCTGACACTGAAAATAAAATTAGTTCAATTTTAAAAGCACAGGTAGAGAACTTAAGGATCTGATTACAGGGTGACATTTAAGTCACTTTTCAGCAACTTCAGTTGATGAGCTCTTGCGTTTACTGACCTTTTATGGGTGGCAGCCTCAAGTTCAAAGATATCAAAATCCCACTGTTCCTCGTTTTCCATTGCCTGTGTTATCCGGGGGGGAATGTCATTGAGGGAGATTGGAGAGCTCAGGCTGCCAGCGCCCTGATGAGTCTCTTTTGAGGAATACAGTTATTACTAGATGTATTTATTAACAGTGTATTAAGTAGTATATTTAACAGTGAGATACAGTTTTACTGAATGACCATGCTTTCTCTTCTGTAGTAACACCCAGCAACTCTTGTTTCTATAAAGCTCAGTAATGCTCCAGAAAAACACTTACAGATAGAAAAACCCCAAACACAAAAAACACTCGTAAAAAACAACATCTAACCACGTTTCCCCTGTTTCTCAGATTTCTGCACGTGTTCTAGTATCTCAGTAGCTGCCAAATGAAAACTTACGTTTTGCTGACAATATGTATTCGTTCCCTGATAATCTTCGTAAACCGTCCTGTTAAATAAAAGTTGCAAGTTAAATGCAGGGTATTGCACAAAAGGTCTAGGAGATGGTGACTCCGAATAGGAGCACAACAACTTCAGAGAAGCCTGAGTGCAACCTGTCACAGTCATCAGAGCTGCCTTTCCCTTACCTGTCTGCACTGTTAACAGTGGCCTGTTTTACAGACAGCTCATAACAGATGAGAAACTGCAGGCTGGGGGATACAATATGCACTCAGACAGGGGCAAACTCAAGTTTCTCAGGTGCAGATGGAGGTCTGGAATTGCAGCCTCACATCTGCCTTTGTCTGGACAACATGCATGCAGGTCGTGGGTCCTTGTGTGCCACGGAGCAGACACGGTGTGCCCACGCACTTCCCACCAACAGGCAGAGGTGGGCAGTGGGAGGGAGTGGATGGAGACATCCCCCTGCTCTGCTGCCCTGATACTGGCAGATCCAGGCACCTCAGCAGCGTCAGAATCTCATGGCTGCAGAGAAGAAATTACTCTGAGACTTCCTTTCTATCACACAAAACATATGCTTGTTTATTCTTCAGTTCAGTGCCTCCTAGGCTTAATTTTGGCATGATGCCTAGATGTGAACACTGAGATGATGGATTAAAACTAATGGAATTATGTATTTAGTATTGACTTTTCGTTTTATAATTCTAAATGCTGTGGCCCAAATCCTGCTTGCTCTTCTGAGGTTGAAGCTGTAAGCTCATGTTTAGCCCGTGATGTAAAAAGACAGTGTTTAAAAAAAATATTTCTGAATGCACCTTACTAAAAAAGTGATTCACACCAAGTATAGCAGAAGTAAATGTAGATCCTGTATCTGAACATGGAATATCTGCTCTTAAAAGAACCGTTGGATCTAATTTTTATTTTCACATTTGTAAGTAAATGAGTCTGGAGTTTTGTGATTTAAAAGGCAAGGGAGTACAACAGTGGCTGTTCAATAGAATTGCTGTGACACAAATACTTAGGACACCAGATGCTGCCTATCATTTAGAATCAAAGATTAGTTTTTTAAGAGTTGAAATAGCAGGTGTAATTGTATCTGGTAAATCTATCTTTGAACTCCAAATGCCCTTCCCACTTGAGAGTTCAAATCCAATAACGTATTACTTTCCCTTCTCAGACATAACTTCTGAACACAAATGGAACAATATGATTCTGTTTTCTGCAGACCATTTGATGGAAAAATGTTTCTCTCTGATAACTTTAAAACTCATACCATGCCATATACTCTGAAATGAATTTTCTCAGCTTTTCCTATCGCTCCATAAAAGAGCCTTTGGTTTATTTTAAGTAAGGATTTTATATTTTGCAACACTGTTATCTTCATGTTTGTGAACCAAATACAATCGGAATACAAATGCATGTAAGAAGCAACAATCCACAAAAAGGAGAAAACAGTCGAGTTTATGGACTCTTATGTATTCAGCAGGAGAAAAGATTCACTTTGAGACTAGTGATTGTATGTATCAATATCCTTCCTATATTTTTAAAGTTAAGGTAACAGTAAATTTTGTCTACTCAGTTAGCAAATACAACCCACTATGAACCATTTAGGTCTTCTCCTGGAATTCTTGGAGTCTCCCACATGTTTCTCCTGATTAGATATTTGCTGTGGTATTTTAAAAGGCAAAAATACACATAAACTATTTGAAGATTCTGATAATTACTACGAAGGCATCATGATAGTACCAACATGAAATTTTAATAGCCCAGACACATCTCTCTATCTTGTGAGCCTTTTTGCATCCAAC